>VCJD01003211.1:24096-34843 GCA_024140245.1 Backusella tuberculispora | reverse complement strand
TTTATGTATATATGATCGTCAAAAAAAAAAAAAAGCAACCTCAATACTAAAAATGATAATCATTGAGGCATCAGTCGGTAAAAATTAGGTCGGAAATGGCATGTTAGAAACACAGAAGGAGAAGAGCTTGGCGTGTTTCCTAAAATTAGAGTTTAAAGTATGCATCCCGCAAGGTCTAGTGTAGCATACATCCACACGCATTATCGGTTCAGGACCACCGAGCTTACTCAGGGTAACTCAAGGTATATTTATTCAGGAATCAAATCAAAAGTACTTTGGAATGCATGCGTGTCTTCAAAAGAATATGGGCAATTCCTTATTTAAGTGCGATCCTATATCAAATTATCTTGTTACTGTTTAATTATATTTTATTTTATTTTTTAAATCCATGAAAATAAATAAATAAAACAAATAACAAATAAATAAACAAACTTTACTGTTTTGTGATTACGAATTTATTTTTAATAATAATAATAAAAATCAAGGTTTTGCTATGAATAGAATTACATTCCTATTTTTTTCCGTAAATCTAGTTCTATTTATGATATTTAAATCCTGATGGTTAAAATGATCACTTTTAGGAGAGCGAAAGAGTCCAGATTGATTTAAATTGATAGTTACTACAAAGCATTCCCCTTTTTACTATTTCTTTCTTTTCTTTTTTTTCTGTATTTCAATTTTTATTGTTACTTAGAGGTCCTTTTCTAATAATAATAACAAAAATAGAATAAATACCCTAAATTCTATTGTTACACTATCCTTGATTGTATTGCACCACGCAGCGTATAATTACTCGTTATTAAATATAATGTTAATCTCGATCCTATAAAATGTTAGCGGGGTTGATCATGAAGGTGAATAATTCTAGAAAGGTTGTAAAAAGTAATATATTAAAGACAGGCGTTTACCTGTATTAAGATAATAAACATATTGTTGTGTAAGGATGTTTTTATTAGAGTTAAAGGGTAAATATAACCTAAGTTAGATATTAAACAGAAAATCACAATTTTTTTTAATCATTATTCAGAATAGTTAATGACAACGTAAAAACCTAAATAAGTTTACACAAGCCAAAATAGATCACAATGCTGCAACTGCACATGCTTGGATTTTTATTCAGCTTCATGAGCTTTTTTTTATTTACGGTCTATAAACTGTATGCTACAAGAAAACAGAAAAAAGTATATTTTTATACATTAAAAGTTTGATTAGCAAATGTACAAACAAACAAGATCGAAAATCGAAATGTAACGCTAATATCCCAATACGGAATTTCCCACTGAGTTATTATTGTTACTTTAAAAATATACAAGTATTTATTATATTGCATTATATTATATTATTATGTCTCATTGAAAAAGTTCAGCCATTTTTTATTAAAAAAAGAGGCTATAATTTCGGAATAAATTATACATTAGTATTATAAACAATACAAGGAATAGACCAGTAATAATAATAATTCAAAAAAAAGGAACATCTTACTAATGCGTTCATGACTTTTTTTTTTCGTATTTCAAATATTAGTACAATAAGCATTTACTTGCTATATATTATTCTATACTATTTGGAATAGTATGACACAGCTGTAATACTTATTCATTGTCTTAAGCTCATTATCCACTACATATAAACATATAAGACATGCTACAGTTTATTCAATAAATAGCTCAGCTCGTAAACTGCGCCTAAAAAAATAAAAAGTAATTTTATTTATTAAATAGATATTTATTCATAATGAGAAAAGATATTAGTATATCTGATCACAGAAAGGAGGACATATGCTATTCCCTAAGCACATTATATAATCAACCTTTGATAATGAAATATCAAGAATAGTATAAATGATGTTTTCCTGTAAGCCCTTTTAAGATATCTTATAGCTTAAGCGAGTGATTCTTTGATATGACATTGTGAACTCTATAAGAATTAATATCATCTTACTATAAGTGCAACTATTACTATTTTTATCTCAAAATTAAAAATTAAAAATTAGAAACAATGATCAAAAGGTAGAAATTCCACTTGTTGCCACTTTTTACATGATGACGGACCCTTTTTTTTTTTTCTCAATCGATATATAACGTATGGGTCCGATCATCTTGTATAATATATGTCTCTATTTATAAACTCATACGCAATATTATATATATAACTTTTGGAAGTTCAGTCAAAGCTCTGTGAGAAAATTTAAAGGATATAATTAATTCATGTTATTCAAACAAGCTTATTTTATATGTTGATATTTCCATTCTTATTCATATATATAGATATATATCATGTCTCTAAATAGTGTGAGCATTACACCTATAAGGATGATACCATTAGAAAAAGCATTTTACGCAACATCTGATGTCATTTCAATTTTGTCACTTGTTAAAATTCCTTTGAGATTATCAATATATCAAATATAGTAAAATTATCTTTTTATAGAAATAACAATTGTTTAGCACAAATGTATCGATTTAAAATCGTTTTACAAAAAAAAAAAAACTAATTGCCAATTTAGCTCAATTTCTGATGACCGCTATTGAAGCATTTGATATTATATTTATATAGTTAATGGCATTCATGAAAGATCAGATTGAAGGCTTCCACAAGGTTCTATTACGTAGTTGATGTGCATAATAAAGAAGACCTGCTCATGAAGCTACTATTATTTATTTTAATATATATTGTCTGAGCTCTCGGATCACATCTAAACAGGTTCAATAAAAGAAAAGCTATTAGAAGTAGAAACGGGAAGAAAGGAAAATGGAGTTAATACATTTTGGGTATTCTATATTAAAAAAGGTTATGGGTGTCCTTTATCATATTAAAAAGTTAAGGCACGAGGAGGATATCTACGGATCAACAAGGTATTATTTATCCGTGTGGCCTTTTTTCAAGCTGGTACTTGCTGCAAAGATTGAGTGTGTCGAGATCTGATAATGAAATAGATAACTATTGATATTCTTCTTTAGCTATGATATTGGAAACCAATTCAAATGAGCCATCCTTTAAATTTTCATAGTTGGATGGCTTTTGAGACACTTCTCTTATATAAAATAATTATTATATAAGTAAGTGTATATTTTTACTATACTATATTAAAGATTATTAAATATTTTAAATGATTAAATAAATCAGTGTATATTAATATATATCTTAGGTGAGTATCAATATTTTTTTCAATATATAGTTTGTACTGATTTAATGTAGCAGATATTAAAAACGTCTTTCATATCTGTAACTTTTAAATTGTGGAATTCAAGGCGAAATGCATAGTTATTAGTACTAAATCGCAATATTATATATATCACAAATAAGACACACTATTTGTAGATCAACTTTGAGTACTACAATGCTATTGTATTTGCCGTATATACGTCTTCCTTTTTTTATTATTATCTAGAAATAGAAATGAATGATTTTGATTTCTTACCTAGAACTTTCATAATAACTTTTTTGGGGGCTCTGATTATTGTGCCCAGAGTGTTGTACCTATATTATACTCATAATATAATTATCATATAACAATATCAGTATGCCTCGTTAACCACTGCTGTATCTTTAAATTATATCGCTCCAACCACTCACAAAATATCTAATATTATATAAAATGAATAATGTCAATCATACATGATAGACATCATTCATCCAATGAATTTAACAAGATAATAGATAATCTCAAACCTCTCACAAATACAAATAGAGTTCACAATTGTAAATAAAAAAGATCAATTCATTATTGAGTCTGATAAATATCTGTTTATTCGTTTTTATTAGCAAAAATGCAGATTTGCTTCCTCAATATAAGTAAAGATATTTTTAATCGTATGCTATCAGACTTTCGTCAAAGACCGAACAAACTATTTGGCCAAAATTTGTCATTAATAATTGCTGTTGGTATAACCATTTGCTGAAATATAATGTTTAACTGTAAAAACATAAGATGGGGGGGTACATTTCTGACATTCCAAATAAAAAGTCAAAGTTAGACAATATCACATTAAAAAAAATTAGATTAAATTAGATTAGACCAAAGAAAGGATCGAAAGAGTAGAAAAGTTACACAAAAGAGCTTTTCAAGTTTGGAAGTGGTTCTGTTATGTTTTGGGAAGCATAAGTAATTATAGAAGACGCCGCAGATCAAGATGCTTATGTGGATGTATTAGGCAGCTATTTTTTTTTTTTCGTGTCTTAAAG
Organism: Backusella tuberculispora; assembly: GCA_024140245.1. Classification (NCBI taxonomy): domain Eukaryota; kingdom Fungi; phylum Mucoromycota; class Mucoromycetes; order Mucorales; family Backusellaceae; genus Backusella; species Backusella tuberculispora. The sequence continues at coordinate 30,658 of VCJD01003211.1, read as the reverse complement.
AATTGGTGTCTGTTGAATACTACGACAAATTACAACTTACAACCTTCAACTTATGAACATGCTGTTATACTACGTGGTATAAGAACCGTTGTATTATCAAGATGTTTACTTACTAGCCATCCCAGATTCCCAATCCAAGATCTACCAAGTATCTTTTAGCTCACTTGGGAAAGATTATCAACAGTATCGAGCAAGTAAAATAATTTTTCAATAATAATGGAGACGCATCGTCCAGGAACTGATTATGACTTTGATTTTCAGTATCCCCAGATGCCAGGTTATATTTAATAGGCGTGGTAACATACGAAATATCAATTTTATTCTTCAGTATAGTATGATATTTTAAAAACCCACTCGAAGAAATATCGAACGTCAATAAATATAAATATAACAGAAGACTTCATCTTATATTTCAAAGATAACCATTGACTGGTAATAAAAAAAATACCAGCAAAAATTATCTTCAGGTACAAGTCAGGGGTACTTTTTTTTAGGTCAGATTTTATTCATCAAAACAAGCAAGGTCTAAATTCATCATCGGATAGAATAACTGAGGATAATAAAGCAATTGTTACTAAATTCGAAGAAGCAAAATCTAGAAATTTAGAAAAAAATGTCTCAACATTCAACAAAGTCATTATGTATGATCATTAGATAAGAAGACTGTTTGTGATATATTCAAATTCAAGATCCTTTGCATAAATCAAAATCAATAATAGACTTGATGTATATTACAATTAGACAAAACTATCTGTTCTATAGCCTTTTACATTTATGAAAACACGTAATGATCTATACCCTTCTATAAAGCTTTATGTAATAACCAGCTTTATATGAACTTATTTTTTCCTTTTCACAAAATTTAATAATCAGAAATGTCGACAACAGCAATCTAAACTATATCTTACATACACGTCTTTATTATTCATCAACTTAAAAAACCATTCAATATATCGCACCAGGTCATTTGTATTTGTCTTTTTTATAGTAATAATATTACATAATAAGGTTCTCGAAAGTACTGGAGTTAATATCACTCCTCTATTCTATGCAATCATCTATCTATAACTCCTCTTTAAAACAAAATATAATTTCCTAATAATGATGATTCCTCTTTATTATTAAAAACCAAAAAATATATAAACAGTTACAATATTACACAATAAGAAATAAACCTGCGGTATCCTTGACTTGGGATACTCCTTTATAGCTTTTTTTTTCTTTTTTTTTCTTTCTAACAACAACGTAAAGTAATGATGATTCTATTTTTTTTTCACCTTTATGCTGCTTCTTCAGCTGCCTTGAAAGCATAATCCCAACCTGTGGAAGAAGGTGTTTCGGTGGGAATCTTGGCCTGTTTAGGATATGTAATGTGTCTACTTTTAACGAGAGCGCCCTTGAAGAGTCTATCACTTGTCTTTTCCAATTCTGACATGGCGGAATTCATAGATCTGAATTGGCGTTCGAGTGTACGTTGTCTTTGTTCTCTTGCGCGCATTTTGTGAAGCTTCCAAGTACGTTCAATAGTTTCATGTTGCTCCAATGCTTCGCCTTCCAATTTAATAATAGGTTGTCTGCGGGGTGATTCAAAAAGAACACGACGAATGGTTTCAAGGCGGGCGTCGCCTCCAGGTGCAGTGGAGATGCCTGTAGCCCATCGTACTTGGGAAATTGTTGCACGTCGAAGGTTGACACAAGGAACTCGAACTGTATTCAGCATAACTGATTTTTATATTATTGTTGTGTAGTTAATAAGAGTAGAAGAAGAAAAAGAAGAAAAAGAAGAAAAAAAAAGAAAAGTATAAAGCGATAGAGGTTTGCCAGAGCCCTGGTCTGCTACAATGTCATATAAGCCACTAATATTTTATGACAATTTTTCTTTGCTTACTATTTCCTTTTTGAGGAATAGTATACCATATTTGGAAATATGCTTTGTTTTCTCATAATAGCTTTTCCTTTTTTTTATAGTAATTAAAATATTAACATAGTATATATAAAAGATATAAGGGGAAGGGGGTGAATTAACTTTAATAAATTAGGGAGAGGGTTTTTAGAGCAAGAGAAATATAGAGATAATACAAAAAATAATAGTACAAAAAAGAAAGAGTTGTAATTATCGGGGTTGTGTGTTGTGTGGTATAGTGGCTGGCTCAGGAGTCAGGTACGCTGGTGGTGGGTTGATTGGCATCATTTCTATAGCTTCTCTAGAGTTATTGTCATTAGTATTATCATAAGCTGGTGGAAATATTGCCATTTGATTTGATCTCTCGACGGGGTGTACACCGTCTGCCGAATACTCTTGATAATTAGGTCCCATATCCAGCACAACATCAGTTGTCCCCATTCCATAAGCGGGTAAAGTTTCTCCCTCCTCTGCTAATTCCGTTTCCGTATTGATTTGATGGACTTGGATAATCAAATTGATTCGATAGGTCGTAAGAGGATATTGAAGTAACATTGCTCCTGCCGTATCATCGTCACGCAATCGTCTAAATGACCATTTTAATTGTCGATAAACATCCTGTGAGTTAAACTCCTTTAAAAGTGCCTGAAGCGAGTCATAGTACTTGTGTAAAATAAAAAATAAGAGTATTTTAATATTTCTTGGGAAAAAGACAATTTTAAAGGGATACAATAACATGATATTGAATGACTTACGAGTGAAAGTCGGCCATAATAGCCGTTTCTTCTGCGAGTTGTGATGAATGCAATAATGACAGGAATTAGCAAAATAATCAACGGGTACCACATTGATAAATTAGCAGCTCTAGCAACAATAGAAAAAGCAGCAGCAGCTATAATGAGAATAACAGCAAATATAAACAGGTAAGTCTCGATAAATACTTGAGGGTAATTTATCTTGACATTGTTTTCAATTGCAAACATTCTTTCAAGGAAGATCTCCTCGGTCAACTAAAATCAAAATGGTGTTCTTTTAGACTGATTGAAAAACAACAAACAAAAACAAAAATAAGGATAGTTACATATTCTCTGAGTTGAGTGTATTGCGCATAATCACCATAATATATTCCAGAGCTCTTCCAGCGCCTAATAACCAGCGGGAAAAGCGCTAAAGTCATTATGAAACTACAGAAGAAATGCGATATAAGCAAATGGTCAAGATATTACAAAAAAAGAAAAAAAAAATAAAGAGGGAAAAAAAGTATTAAAGAAAGTGCTAAACGGAGAGAAAAGGAACACACGTACAAAAATATAAAATATATAAAAATAAAAGATAAAACCTCGTCTGGGAATCTGGTGTGAACATCATACAAAGCAGTTGCTTTATTAGTACAATGCTAGCATTCATTGCTCTTTCCTCTTTTTCTTTTTCTTTCTTTCTTTCTTTCTTTCTTATTTTTGGTTTTTTATTATTTCTTCTCATTAAAGGAATAAATGCGAAATAAACAAGCATATTTGAACAACAGCAATGGTGGTTACCACGGTTTGTTGTCATAATTCCGAATAAAAAAAAGAAGGATGCCATCTCCTTATTCTTAACAAGTTTTTAGTAAGAAATTTTTTTTTTCTTATCGACAAAAATCGTATCCATCTTTGATTGTTCTTTGCAGTTTCATAAATCAAAAATCTTTCATAATCGATGCTGTGCTCGAACTTTAGTGATATCTGTATTACCAAAGTCACTTCATACGTTTATGGCAATTGGTCAGTGAGGTATTTTAGTCTGTTTTAGTGTTCTAAAGTTTTCCAAAACACACACACTTTTATAAAACAACTCACTTTCATGTATTACAAAGGAATGAGCCATTTTTATATACAAAGAACAAAATTCGACATTAACTTACCATTTTAGTTTAAACATTTTTTTTTATATCGTGCAGTTTTCCATCTATTACATCCTTAAGTTTGATTATGATCATGCTTCGCTTTTAAGAGATCTTGATAAGAAAAGTGGGATATCATTCCTTGCAACGTTAATTCATCCTCAGCTTCTAAATTCCGCTCTATTCAAGTCATTTGAGTCCTGAACTTGGAAAGTTTAAAAGGTTTCCCGTAATGAGTGAATTGAATGTAGTAATAATCACAAGATTATGTTATTAAAATTGTAAACGGACAGATTCATTGTGATTGTTACTGTGATCACATATTACATATACTATATATAGAATATATGTCAATAATAAGATCATAATACGATGAATACATTAATTAATCTTTACAATTGCAGTCTAGAAGGTATATGTTCTTTTACTTTTGAAAGGCAATGTCCCTAACGTGTTGATAACTACATTAACTCGAGGTTGCTGTTCTGTTGAAAGTTTGCCATAAAATTCTTAATAAGCTAGGTTCCTGACCAAAGAACCAGAGTTTTCCGAGACAATGATTGACTCAATAATATATGTAAGCATTAATGATGTAAAGTAAACATTTAAATTAATTTATGCAGTTTAAACAATAGATTATGGTCTAAAAAGGAAAAGAAAAGAAGATACATTATGCATTATACATTATATATAAATAATGTGAAAACTCATCATTAATAAATAATGAAACTGAAGAAGACGGGTCATCGGGTACTTTATTCTATTTTAGTGTCTTTGTTATATATGAGTTTTAATACTTTAATCTAAAATAAGACAGCTGAGACAGTCTGGCATTTTTTTCTACATATTTTAAACCTTATTGTAGACACTCGGTGCGTATGATAGGTATAGTTACACCATCCTTGATATAAAAATGACCAGTACAATTGTCCAAAATATTTCTATTGTATAAAGGATAGTCGCGTACTCATTTGAAAAACTGGTATCTTTCTTCATCCAAATATATTAATTAATTAACTAGTCAAAAAAGAAAGAAAAATACATTTTCTTTGCAGCCCTTTTAATGTGTTTAGGTCAGGCTAAACCAAAATGAGTCGATGATTTGAAATTGAGTCAACTAATTGAAAATGAGTCAATGCTTTTGAAATCGAGTCAATCCAGAGAAAAAATAGAGAAATTCAAGAGTAAGAAACATTCATGAAGATGATGAAATAAAGACGATGATTGCGGATCTCGATCAATTGAAAAATAATTTAGAAGAGGAAGCAGAGAAGATTCACTTGTTTGAAAGAAGAAATGGAAGACAATTTTATTTCGCTATTTTATCAGTTTTCTTTTCACATCCCTTTAGTTTGATTTTCTTTTTCGATATTTGAATTTATAATAAAAATAAAAAAAAAGAATAAAAAAAAGAATTCAAAAAGCATTAGGGGTCAACTTGAGAGGAGATGTATTATGAGCAATAAGGGGGATAATGAAACAATGAAACAAGAAATGAGATTCTTTCATTAAAAGTGAAGAGAGAAGCTCATAATCCATAATATAGAAGGCTAGATTGTAAAACATAAACTGGTGTAATGTCATCCGAAAGGAATACTGGTACTTGCCATATCAATGATATGGTAAATACCACAATACTGTCCTTTTTTTTATACAAGTATTTAATCAATCAATTAAGTGCTTCATGAGTATATCATACATTTATTGTATGCATCATTTTGATTGTTATAAACATATTATTTATTTTCTTTGTGAATGGGAGCTTTAAATATAAATTTCCAGCTTTTTTTTTCTTCCATTTTACTTTTCATGTTATAACATCATGATATTTACTATTAAAAGTTTCATTAAAAAGAAAAAAGAAGTGAAACAACAGCAACTACGACTGCAGCAGGAAGAAGAACAAGAAACTGAAGATGGTGATGATCCACGTAAGTATCTTATTATTTTATGTCAAAGAGAATTACTAAACGTATTTTTTTTATATTATTTTATACTCAGCTATTAAACGACAAAATAAAGCAAAAGGTAGATACACAACAAAGCGAAAGCAAGAAGTTGATGAAAAGAAAAGCAAACAAGTTGCTCGTCAGGGTGTATCTGAATCTGCTTATGATGAAAGCGATCAACCAAAAAAGCATTGCCCTACTTGCTTAAAAGCTGCTATAACCGATCCGATCCGTTCTGAGACTGCAAAATTTCATTCAAGAAGTTCAAATTCTCTGTGTCCAGATAATAAAAAAAGGAAGCGATAAGAAGTCAAGGAAAGCTTGAATGGTCTATTACTACGAGCTAAAACAATCAAACATGGTTTATTTGGACTGCTACAAAACATGACCGAGAATGATAAGCATCAGTTTTTTACTGGTGTAACTATGATTGTAGACTTCAATAGAGAGCTTGTTATCAAAACGCATCTGTTCTTGACATATTTTCTCATCTATCGTTTTACTAATAGGATGCTGATTCTCCCGTATTTGTTTTCTCAACATTTCTTTTATAGTATCTTTCAATTATTACTTGGTGAAACTTTTACAAACAAGAGTGTTTTTAGCCAAGCAAATCGTGAAGATGTTAATGAAGCATTCACAAACTTTATACAAGGATACCCATTGGTAAGGTGCCAAAAACCCCAGTCTACATATTCAAGTAAATCTCTCGGGTTCAAAGAAATATTGGCTTCAACAGCTGTGACATGTACTACAAGCTTCATAAATCATGTTATTGAAAACTTCGATGGATTTTATATTAGATATCTAAAGGATAGGCTTTTAATG
>VCJD01003210.1:3241-14792 GCA_024140245.1 Backusella tuberculispora | reverse complement strand
AAAAAAAAGTGTATCATCTGACTATTTGTTTGGTTTAATGGTTTTCTAAAATGTGAGCTTATATCTATTCTCTTGTTTGATTCCATCATACCCATATCTAGATATAAAAAATCAACAGTTTCCTATTATGTTGCTACACTTGTATTACTTCTATGATTTATATATCTTTGTAATATATCTTTTTTTATGCACACAGATTTGGATGCAAATGGAACGTTCATTGTACGTATGACTTTCATAAACGACCTTGGATCCTTGTTTTTTTTTGTGTACCCTACATAGCTATTCTAACAAAAAATAAGGGGCTTAACAATTTTATCCAAATCCAAGAGCTTTAATATAAACTATACCTTTATATTTCAATGTTTAAATCAATAGACTGGATATCTATTACTTTCATTTGATAAATGTATAAATGATATAGTTTTAACATCAAGTGATTTTTATTATTTATAAAGTACTTACTTGAGCTCTTTTTGGAAAAATGTTCTTGAAGAATCTACGTTAGACTTAAGAACATTATTAAAAGCTTCTTTCTTTTTCTTTCTTATTCTTGGGAAAAAAAACAAGATAAAAAATAGAAGTGAAAAATAAACAAAATCTTATTTATTTAATAAAAAAAAAAGGGAAAAAAGCGTGACCACTTCGTGTTTAGATAATGAATAAATATTTTCCATGCTTGTGTCATGCTAATGAATAGAAACAAATATACCTTCAAATATGAAAAAGCCAATGATCTGGTTATGTGTACGTGAAGATGGGTATCAACTGACAAATAAAAATCTAGACAATTAATATTGTTCTAAGCATTTCCAGGCATATGACCAATGCCACAATTATTGTTATATATTGATCCACAGACTAGCTTTAATAGAATATGTAAATACTCACTTTATTTCAAGTGCTAGTATATAATATCTAATGATTGCTCACTGTTTATGTGTTTCAAAGTATATGTCATCCATTAGTAAAATTATTTAGTGTTTGTGTTTATCGATTTTCAGTTATATAAATTCCGCTTTTATACTTCTTCTTTTATATATATATATGTGTGTGAATGTGTGTGTTTATGTGTTTATATGTCTATGTTTGTGCGTATGTTTTCAAAGTAATTGATAATATCTAGAAAGCAAATATACGCTATGAAACCATAGATGTACTCTGAAAAAAAAATAAAGGTGATAAAACGCGTGATACAGCTTTTTATATGGTTTAAATTGATAATGAAATAATAACCTGCGATAAAAGTCAAAATGGCGTTATTGAGGCAAATAGTATTAATGTTTTAGACCAGTGTCAAATTGAATAGAATTATAAAACTCGGGTAAGATAACACAAGTGTTTACAAACAACTACGCCAATGTGTAATAATTGTTCTTTTTCTATAAGTAAGGACTTAAGTTTAGAACTCTGACAGTCGAAAGAAATGTTTCAATCATACTACGTTTAATCAATATTTGTAGGACAGTTATGCCTTAATAATAATATTATTATTATTCAAACTTTAATTAAATATTTGATTATATAGATGTATACATTCTCAATATTGCTGTTCTAGAATATTAGAAGTGAATTAAGTCATTGAATATATTCTTACACTATGATACATCTCTCAGTAGTGTATATATAATTTATATCAATGTTAATCAATTTAATGAAATATATACTTAAAATAACGATAGATACAATGGTAGAAGTATGTATATTTGTTTGCTTGTTAATGTTTGCACTACTAATATGGAGATTCTATATAGATATCGAGAAAAATTACATTTCCAGAAATTGACAATATTGGAATTTGAGGGCGTTTTTATGCATGTGTTATAAACATAACAGAATATTTTAGAAATTTAAACTAGATAAATATATACCAAAAACAGTGCCAAAAAAAAGTTTTATTCAAAATTAATTGAGTATTTATGATACATCTTGATTGTTTTAGTGTATGAAACATAAATAAGGTGAACCATCTCACTTATACATCCTACAATGTTATGCCTTTTTTCTTTGGTAATTTATGAAGCAGCTTAGAAACTGAAAGAATCTAAAAAATATATTTTTTTCAAAGGTTATATATCCATTCAATCTTTAGATTCTATTCTAGAACCTTTTCAAATTCATATTATTAGTGTGGGATAATTCTGCTTTTCAAGATAGGATTCATGTATTTCTCATTTATTAGTGAACATTTAAGGATAATATGTACTTTTGAGATAAAATGCGGAAATCCAGTTTGTCTATTTTTCATGTCTTTCGGTTTAAAGTAATGTAGATTCTATTTGAAATACTCAATCGTATGATTATCAGATAAATAACTTCATTTTTGTACTTTTGCGTCATTTCTGAAAACCAGTTTTTGGGTTTTTGTATTCGTCTAATTTATTTATGTATTATTTATGTTATTGACTATTGGATGTGACAATAAACAATCAATTAAAATATAAAATTAAGAATCGCTGTGAAAATACAGTAAAGATACAAGGTAAAGTAAAAAAAAAAAAATAATAATAATCAATCGTAATAACAATAAGATAAAATCGCATAACTGTATTTGGTAATTATGACAATGACGTACTACGAAGGAACTCTCTTTTTTTTTTTATTCCTCCTTTTGATGCATGTGAATGGTGAATATAAGTGCACAGGCATGCTCGATAACATGGGATCATATTGACGTTGTCTGTGCCTTTTTGGGCTAAAAAAATTTTAAGAGAGGTGATAGAGAAGGTCTGAGGCTGGTGAGCGAGGGTCCAGAACTTTTTTTTTTTATCCAAGCCAAATACTTTAAATTTTTCCTTCATTAAACTCGAATCACTTATATATTTATGTAGCTTGACATTCAATATAGAAGGAAGGAAGAACAATTTTTTTTAGAGGAAATTACTATAAGGCTAGTTTAAATTTGATGAAAAGTACATTGATATGTTCTGTCAAGTTCTCTTTACTAATTTATTTATTTATTTATTTCAGTTCGAGTTACACATCTTTGTTGGCAAACCTGTATAAAAAGGTCCCTTTCAATTTGCATCATTTTCTATTTCTTTTCCCCTTCTTTTTCTTCTTGATTTTTTTTCTTTTGACTTTTCTTCCATTTACTTTTGTTTAATTCGCAATTAACAATTAGTAATTGATTTATTCTCTGTATTATTATTTACAGCATAACTGATTCAGCCCTCAGCTCATCGTATATCATAGTTATATAAAACCAAATACTATACCAATATCGGCAAAGAATTAGTACGACAGATATGAGCTTTTGCTACTTTTTTACAAAATCTACTCCCTCTCACCAAGTTGTTAATGTGGCTTTAACAACACATGCCACCAACAAATTATGCTATCTTTGTGGTTCAACAAAACATGCTTCATCGGACTGCCCATTTTACGCATAAAACGTAATTCACTCATTTATCAACGAATACCATTCATTTTCCTTTTCTGGTCGGAACTCATTTCGAATTTCATTAAGCTGTGGGCAGATTGTCACCCGAAAAAACAAAAACAAAAACAAAAAAAGTCTAGTACTATTCTATTTTGTGTCACCCCTCTTTTAAAATTCTCCTATGAATATGGCTCAATTTTTATTATGTTTATATTTAATTAAGATTTGTGGGTAAAAAAAAAACTGTATATACTCTAAATGTATAAAGCATCTATGACCATTCTGTTATCTATCACTTCTCATTTACACTTTCTCTATCATTGAACAAATTTACATATGTACATGAAATAATAATAATAATAATAATAAACTATAAATTATAATTTAGAGAGAAAATGATTTGTTTGTTTGCATATGTATTTCATACTAAAAAAATTATGTCAAGTATGGGTCCCATATTTTTTTTATCTTATTACTATCCCTGATATGTGAGGAACGTAACCTTAGGAAGATTAAATATAAATCTAGTGGCGAGAATTGGATGTGAGTAACCTGTTTAAACAGTGTTACATGAAATCTATAATTGAATACATAAAATATACCTTAATAGCGTGGTATAATTGCCATAATGTATGTGTTTGATATGAAAGAAAAAATATTTTCCAATAGTGAGTTACATGAGGAAGGCTATTGTTGTTACTTTAATTATATTTGGTTGGCAAGAGAATTTCAGTTGACGTGGTGTGGCCACTAAACTATTATATTTAATCCAAAAATTAATTAGCGTTGTGGCACACGCAAAGTCCTTTACATTATTTCCAAAAAAAAAGTGATGAGGCAACTGCCTACTATTTCATTTTGTTATGATTTTGTATTATTAATTATATTTTATTTTGTTCACGTAAATTGCTAATGAATTTAATTCAAAAATTTTATTGTAATTTTTTTTTAGATCAGCAACTGGTATTTTAAATATAGGATTTACGATGCTGAAAGTTACAAGTAGTAAAAGAATGACTTAAGAGATAATTGTTTATATGATATATTTATATTTTCAAAACAAGCCAATTAATCACTGTGTAGAAAACCCAAAAAAGAAATTGTAATTTGGATTATATTTCTTATCAATTAGATATAGTTACTATTTAATCAAATAATTAATTAAGGCTTTTAATGTTTTTTTTGGCATTATTTTATTAACTCATAAAATGATTTGAAAACCAGCAAATCCTCATATATTAGAATACCCTTCTTTTTATTAAGAGATAAATACAGTATACAAAAAAAAAAAACTATTAGAGTGAATTGCTCGATTTAAATGATATGGACACTACCTTAGAAAACCAATATACTCCAGGTACACCAGATAAACTGAATAATCTACAGTGATATTTACTATTTTATTTTGAAGTTCATATAACTATATAAATATAATCATGCTTGATTGCTTCATTTATTGGTAAAATTTTTGCATAGCTGAACGTTACAGCTGGGCTTTAGCGGATTCGTTTTATTATTTACGTCTGATTGATATACAACATAGACGATTTCCTAATTGTTAAATTATAATTTTCTGAATTGTTTCGATGTCACTTTCTATAAGTAACGTACTGCTGAGCTGAAAGTTAATTTCTATTTAAGATCTGGTTTTCATTCTATATAGAGGATTCAAAGACTAGTGGCCTTTCAAAGTTCATATACTTAGTCTAAACCTCAAAATGCATCAAAAAAAAAAAGAGACCAATGTATTTAATCTCTCTATTTATAATATTGGTTTAGACTTTGGTCAGTTATATAAGGAGGTGTCCACAATATAACGTTCTCTGTAGTCATACACTAAGCCCTTTGTGAACGATAGCCACGGGCTAAATTTGTCAGTGTGTGTCCATTTATTTAGCATTCTGATCTACTCCTTATTGAACATAATGTTACACCGTTGAAACATAGAATGATACAAGTCGAAGTTTTCAAATGAAAAAGAAAGAGAAATGCAATAAATGGTTAAAGATAAACTTTATTGAATAGTATTGTTATTATTTTTTAATAAAAGGTTTGAAATCGTATTAATAATATTAAAAATTGTTAGAAAAAAAATTATTGAGAACCAGATGATGAGCGCCGGTTGTCCTGGTAGGCCTTAATCTTTATCTTTCCTGATACTTTCTTCAAATCACCCTTTTCTTTCATAGACTCATTATTAACAAGCTTTCCTACCGTTTTCTAGAATTCAATTAAAGTTAGAAGTGGTTCAATTTTAAAAAATCAAACATAAATTTACCTGAATAGAACCTCGTCGGTTTTGCAAATGACCAGAAATATAAGTACCAAATGAGACATTATCATTTGTTCCAACAGTGGCTTCAGGAACAAATCCAGTAGTACCATTCGCGCTAGTAGTGGCATTTTGTGCTATGTCTTGATCAGGATTAGAGACTAGTGCTGTAGGCTCGGCTTGAGTTACTACTACCTGTCTTATTTGAGGAGTAGTGTGATTCTCGTTTAAGCGGATAAAGACCGTTTTATCAGGTTTCGCTGCTTTTGTTCCTGCAGTACGCATATTAGATATACCAGGTAGTTTAGCAAATTTCTGATTGCTATCCAACTGTGGCTGGGGTCCGTTACTTGATAGACGTGGGTCTTCCGCATAGTATGGTACCTCCTTGGTAATATCAATTGGCTTACTCGATTGGCCCGATGTATCAGGCTGAGTTATCGTAAGAGGACCTGTATCTGGCGTCTGGTACTTGTCTGAATTTATTTTTAATGGTGTATTGATTTTACCAGTTTGTTCCTTCATTTGCTCATTCTTGTAGATTTCAGCAGCTGAAGGGCGTCTGTCTGCAACACTATCAATCACGTAATCATTGGATGAACTTGACCTTCTTCCTCCAATACTCATACGGCGAAGCTTGTCCATGACGATAGAGCCTTTAGACTTTCTTCTTACATTTTCAGCGGGCTGAGAAGGTGTTGTTTCTGTCTGAGAAACTTTAGCTGGGTAATCCTTAGTAGCTGGAGGTACTTTAGCTGCATTAGTTACAATAGGAGTAGACTTTTTCAAGTGCTCTTCTTCTATGAAAGCAGGCTTGCTAGTAATTGGTTTGGCTACAGTATCATTTACTTCTTCAAAATAATTAGTACGAGGCTTGATTTCATCTTCATTACGCTCAAAATAGTTGGCATCAGGGACAATTTTTCCAGTAGTTGCACGAGTACTACTCACACTTTCACTACTTTCCTTCTCTAACGCATTGAAGCCAGCTATATTATCTTGCTTCTTGATGTGAATAGGAGGAATATTATTGGATACAGGAATGGGTTGAAGCTTTTGACTAGCAGGGTCAATCTTGTAAGGCTCAGAGGCAACAGGTGAAACTTGATTTTTCTTTCCACGAGCAAATAATTTGCTAGCGCCAACTGAGGCACCGATAGCAGCTGCAGCACCCGCAGCTGATGTAGCAGAAGGATATCCAGATTGAGTATGTGGACTATTTGTATCGGTAGGTGTTTGTCCACCTAGAATGTAACCATTATCTTTCGATGGCTCTGAACTCTTGTATTGAGGATTTGGAACAGAATCAGGCATCTCTTCGGGACCAATAGAGCTTGTTGGTACCTTTGATCTTTCATATTGTTGCAAAGGGTTTCCTATAGATGTATATATATTAGAAGTAATTTTAAACTATTTTTATCTATTAAAGACGTTACCAAAAATATCAGTTTGCATAGGAGAGGGAGCAGCCGTGTTCTTATAATTGTTATTTAAATCCTTGTATTGAGTATCTGGAACAGAATCAGGCATCTCTTCGGGACCAATAGAGCTTGTTGGTACCTTTGATCTTTCATATTGTTGCAAAGGGTTTCCTATAGATGTATATATATTAGAAGTAATTTTAAACTATTTTTATCTATTAAAGACGTTACCAAAAATATCAGTTTGCATAGGAGAGGGAGCATTCAAGTTCCTGTCGCTATTGCTTGGAGCTAAAAAAAAAAAAATAAGATAATGAATATTAACAGTACTAATATTTCATATAATAAATCACTGTACCATTGTAATTCGCCTTGGTAAGAGCTGGATCATATGCACCCTGACTTGCGAAATCACGGTATGTCACACCATCTATTATAAAATAAAATTAATTCAGGTGTTAGCGTTGATAAATGCATATGCACATATAGATATAACATTACCTTGACTAATACCTTGTTTATTAGGAAGCGGCTTTTTATTGTCAAATTCACGAGCAATACCTTGGTTTTCAGGAAGTGGTTTTTCATCTTCAAATTCGCGAGTAGTATCTTGCTTTTCAGGCAGTGATTTTTCATTGTCGAGCTTAGGAGTACTATCCTGGTTTTCAGAAAGTGGCTTTTCATTTCCAAGTTCATGAGCAATACCTTGATTTTCAGGAAGTGGTTTTTCGCTCTTTAGTTCACGAGTAATAGCTTTTTTTAAAATAAATTAGAAAATAAATAAATAAATGATACTTTTATATCTCACCTTTGACAGGAGTAGCACCACCAACTGATGAAACTGGTAGCGTATCTTGATTAAGAGTGTTTGAAGGACGAGAAGATATATCAGGTATAGGACCAACATTAAGATTTCCTTGATTTAAATTTTTGTCATTCATAGTATTAGGTGAATTCAAATGATCATTAGGGTAGAAACTAGGATTTTGACCATTCATTGAAGGCTCCTTTACATGAGCACAAAATGAGTGAGAAACATGCATAGGGGTTATCTCGGGTGAAACGGCATCCATGGTATGAAAACAGGCATTTTGACCATGAATAGCAGGCTCCTTATCTTTAGAAACGTGTTCAATGCCTAAAATATGGTCATGAATAGCTTGCTCAGAATCAGAGCGGGCAAAAGATCCAGGCATTCTATCGCTCAACTTAGAACCTGTTATCAAAGGAAGTGGTTTTTCACGGGTGTCTCCTTCAATAGACTCTAGTTTGATTGGACGAGGCAAACTTGTTTCTTGGTCGAGCTTCAAAGGATCTGGCAATGGCATGCTAGTATAAAGCTGGTGGTTTGGAAGTACACCCGAGAATTTTTTACCTTCTGGAGAAGATGGAGCATCATTTATAGACCTTTCAAGAATGGCTTGACCGCGAGTAGGAACATTATAAGGGCTATTTTCTTCAAGCTCTGGCTCACTAGACTCAGTTGGTGGTGGAGTCAATATAGCATCTTTAAGCATTGCTTGCTCTTGAGTAGGAACATCATGAGGACGGTAAGGAACGTTATCATTCTCTACTGATCTCATTGGTCCAAGAGGTGGAGTCAAGATAGCATCTTTAAGAATTGCTTGTTCGCGAGTAGGAATATCGTGAGGGTGATAAGGAACGTTATCATTCTCTACTGATCTCATTGGTCTAAGAGGTGGAGTCAATATAGCATCTTTAAGCATTGCTTGTTCACGAGTAGGAACATCATAAGGGCGGTGCGGAATATATTCATTATCGACTGATTTCATTGGTCCAAGAGGTGGAGTCAAGATAGCATCTTTAAGAATTGCTTGTTCGCGAGTAGGAACATCGTGAGGGTGATAAGGAACGTTATCATTCTCTACTGATCTCATTGGTCTAAGAGGTGGAGTCAATATAGCATCTTTAAGCATTGCTTGTTCACGAGTAGGAACATCATAAGGGCGGTGCGGAATATATTCATTATCGACTGATTTCATTGGTCCAAGAGGTGGAGTCAATATAGCATCTTTAAGCATTGCTTGTTCGCGAGTAGGAACATCATAAGGGCGGTGCGGAATATATTCATTATCGACTGGTTTCATTGGTCCAAGAGGTGGAGTCAAGATAGCATCTTTAAGAATTGCTTGTTCGCGAGTAGGAACATCATAAGGGCGGTGCGGAATGTCTTTTTCAGAAGCTTTAGGAGCAGACGAGGGCGATGACAAAACGTCATTAGCATGACCAAGGTTTCTTTGTGTAGACTGGGCATCAGAAAGTCGACAGGTTTCATTTTCATAATTAGGAGAATATTGATTCACTTCGTTTCTGTCGCCAGTAAAGTGAGGTGAAGCCGATTGACTCCAGCGTATAGGAGCTCCATAAAACTGAGAATGATCCGAAGTTAAGTCCTCAGATGTCCAAACGCTAGGGCAAGTATCAAGGGAAAAGTGCTGATTGCTTGGTGTGGCTTGTTGTGTATCAATAGAATTGTCTTTGCTTTTTCCAAAAATAGCATTAGAAACCACAGCACCTGCAGCAGCAGCTCCAGCTCCTACAGCGGCAGCAGCAGAAGTAGCATAACTAAAGAAACCTCCTCCTGTAGCTTCGTCTTCATCTTCAGTGGTAGAGCCATCAGTTTGCTCACCTTTAAGACTATCAACGTTTTTATCGCTAGCTTTAATATAAGAGATACCAGGAGGAATGTCTGTCTTCTCGTGTGTATTCATCGCATACTGTCCAAGAGTTTCTTTGTCACGACTAGATTCACCAGTGGCTATATTAGTCTTTTCCTTTGGCTTAACAGCATATTCTGTAGGATTAGACGGAAAATTTGAAGTTCCTTCTTTAGCAGAATAAGGAATATTACTGCCCAAATCTGAATCAAAAGAATTACTAGGAATTTCATGTCTGTTTTCAGTAGTAGATCGATAGTAGGAATTACTTTTTGACATATCATTTCTATCAACCAAGAAATTGTTATAGTCGTCAGAGGAACTACCAGTAGAGAGCTTCATATCTTTGTGGTTTAAGGCTGATGAACCAATGGGTACATTATCATATGCAGAGGTAGAAACACTTCCATCTCTCGGTTTATTTACAGTGTTATTTACAGAGACAGGAACCTCACGTTGTTGAACAGAATTTTTTCTTCTTTTTCCATAAGCTGAGGGCAAAGTAGATACATATCCCCGATGGAGACTTTCCTGATCCAGCGACGTGCGAGAGCGAGGTGTATAATCGACTGAGTTAGAATCTCCAAAAAAACTAATATCTGAATTCTTACTGGTTGATTTTGCTGTTGCTGTTGGTGGTAATGGTAAGTTATTATCTGTCGACACATTGTTGCGAGGATCAGAAATCTTACTATATGATACCATATCATCAGATCCTAAATCTAATGCTGAAACCTGATGATATGTGCTATCTGGATTCAATATATCAGCATTATGTCCTGGTAGTACATTAACAGGCTCTCGCTGTGCTTGAGAATCTGTAGTTTGATCGATAGAATGTGATCTCTGCTCACGATCTGGATGCTCATCAATGCTGCCAGACTTAGCATACTGATCGTTTAAACCACTATTCATATATATTTTAGTTTACTAGTATATATTATTATTAACAACATTGCTTAGTTCTAGATATTTACCGTTCAGTATCCCAGTCATTTCCATCAGCACTTGTTCTCTTCTTGTAGTTGTGCCAGGTTTTAGATAAATCGTCAGGATCCATTATGGAGTATAAAAGTAGTATTAGTTAATAAGTAAATAAGTAATTTTGTTATGTATATATGTTCAAAAAAAATAAAATAAATATAAAAAGGAATTTACAACAATAAGAAAAGTTTTCTGACATGGAGTTGACTTGATTATATACATGTGTCGCAATATCAAGGGTTTTCTACAAATATAGTATAAACCCTGTTTCATTTGTTTATGCATGCTGCTTCGATCTACATTACATATGTGAGATCATTATTATACAATTAAACGTGAGTAACTTTATTTCTTATTTCCATCATTCCGGTCTTTTTATTTAATATAAAAACATTTTAAATCTATATAGATATATTATTCTCTCTTTTATTTTTTTTATCTCTCATTAATTTCTTTAATGCAGATAAAAAAAAACATACACACTCACATACAAAATAAGTAATAAGGTTTAAAACCGTTATGTAGTCTTTAATTTGACGACGCTATAAGAGTGGTACTGGTTTATGCTCAAAAGATAGTAATTAACGAATAAAATAGAGTGCATAATTTTATATATTTTTTAACTACCCATATATAATAGATACTGCAAGTTGCCTTTTCCGATCAGAAACCTATCGACTAAGAGTTTTTTTTATTATTATTTTATGAAAAATTATTTTAATGCCGAATTGTATATTTGTTATTTTGTATTTATTAATTGATAATGAAGTTTTATCTTACAAGGAATCGGTATATATGTATATACATATAGATG
>VCJD01003193.1:0-14781 GCA_024140245.1 Backusella tuberculispora | reverse complement strand
TTTTTTTTTTTTTTTTTTTTTTTTTTTTTGTTACATAATAGCAATAAAGAGAAAGAAAAAAAAAACTAGCATTTATCTTTTGGTGTTTTCAAAAAGGAGGGAATATTTCAGGAGATTCTACTTTTTTTTTAGCATGTTTTCTGTCATCCCAAAAAAAAAGAAGAAAACTCCTGCTAAAAAAAAAAGTCCCCTTTTTTCTGTAATATAACCAATTTGTTATGAAGAGATGTTATCTCCTGAGAACTCCTATCCATAAAGGCTACTACTACATTTAATAAAGTTTATTATTATATATTTACTGTTTTTTCTGTTATTCTTTCTTCTCGTTCTCTCGCTCTTTTTTCTTTCTGTCTTTTTTATTATCTCAAAAAAAGTAACACAGATATCATTTTTCATAATGAGAGATGAATTTTATGATGAGAATCGGAATAGCATGGATAGCGATGAAAGCATCGCATCTTCATCCTATCCATCTTCATTAGAATTACCCGCACTACGTATGGAAGAGTCAGCGGTAGATATGGTCATGGTACCACATATTGATCCCATCAACCCGTTTGCCTTCACAGCAGATCAATTAGTACAAGTAGTAGATCAAAAGCACCTAAAATTTTTAGAGAAAATGGGTGGTATCGAAGGTATCGCCAAAGGTCTACATTCAAACATTAAAAGAGGAGTTAACTGGAACGAAAGTAATCTATCTTATATTCGAATGTATCATTTGGAAAAAAATAATCAAGAATCAAAACTTGGACAAACAGATGAGGAGGATACTTTTGAAAATCAATTGGTTTTTCCACTGGATGATGACGATGAAACTTTTGTACAAAGAAAGTCTGTATTTGGTACAAATGTTTTACCAATAATTGAAGAAGCAAGTTTATTACAGTTAATGCTTGAATCATTAAAAGATAAAACATTGGTATACTATTTTTATACATGAAATAAATAAATAATAATAATAAAAGCAATCATCTAATTTCATTATATATATGCAATAGATTTTATTGACAGTATCAGCCATTATATCTCTCTCGGTAGGAATTTATGAAGATATGACAACTATAGAATATGATGCAAGAGGACAGCAAATCCCCGGAGTAAAATGGGTTGAAGGAGTTGCTATTATAGTAGCTGTCGCGTTGGTAGTTGTAGTTGGAAGTGTTAATGACTTTCAAAAGGAGAGACAATTTCGGAGTCTTAATGCTAAAAAGGAAGACCGTAAAGTGAATGTATGCATCCTTTTTTTTTCATTATTATTAATATAATTATCATATAATTACAAAGTAATTAATAAAGTTTTTATTTATTTATTTAGGCTATCCGTACAGGTCAGAAAATTGTCATTTCTATATATGACATTCAAGTAGGGGATGTACTAAGGTTAGAACCTGGAGATATTGTTGCAGCCGATGGTATATTTATCGAGGGGCATAACCTAAAATGTGACGAATCAGCAGCTACAGGAGAGTCAAATGCAGTACGTAAATTATTATGGCAAGAATACCGAAACAGATCTTCGTTTGATAGCGATGAGATTGAAGATGTCAATAATAGCTGTGATAAATTTTCAAGATCATCAACCGAGAGTGATAACGATAATAATAATAACACTACATTGTCAGATGATGATATTGGAAGCATGACATCAAGTGCATACCAAAAACCTATTGATCCATTCTTAGTATCAGGTTCTAAAGTGCTAGAAGGTTTCTGTACATATATGGTTACCGCAGTTGGACCAAACTCGTTTCATGGAAGAACCCTAATGGCATTAAGGACAAAGGATGAAAATACCCCCTTGCAGGATAAATTGAATGTTTTGGCAAGTAGCATTGCTAAATTTGGTGTTGCTGCTGCTGCTTTTTTGTTTACAATGCTATTAATCAGGTGTATTATCGGGTACGCAATGGGTTCTCTCTCGACTGTTCCAGCCGATATTGTATCTCATTTTATGACCATTTTAATCACCACAGTTACTGTTATTGTTGTAGCTGTACCAGAAGGTCTACCTCTTGCTGTTACTCTAGGTAAGTTGCTTTTAATATCGAGTTGATTTTTAACAATATATTCTAACTCTATTTTATTTATTTATTTACAATCCACCTGGTTTATTTATTTTAAAGCTTTGGCATATGCCACTCAACGAATGTTAAAAGATAACAATCTTGTTCGTATCTTGGCTGCTTGTGAAACCATGGGAAATGCCACAACCATCTGCTCCGATAAAACCGGTACACTAACACAAAACAAGATGTCTGTAGTAGCTGGTACTTTTGGTTCTTCCTTCCGTTTTCTCAAGGATCCACCAGCATCCCGAACTGATCTTGTAGAAATCTCACATATTCGTTACAAGGTACCGACGCCTGTGAGAAATGTTCTTAACCAGGCCATGGCTGTCAACTCTACAGCCTTTCGTAACACGACACTAGAAGGTGACACGTCGTTGGTGGGTAATCGTACAGAGACAGCCATGTTAAACTTTTCAAAGGAACACATGGACTCGGAACCGTTTGAGTTATTACGCACACACTGGGAAGTGGAGCATGTCTATCCTTTTAGCTCCCTGAGAAAAGCCATGGCGACTGTTATTCGTGTACCTACTGTAGATTCCATTACTGAAAAGGAAAAAATCATATATCGTCTTCACATCAAGGGTGCATCTGAATTGTTACTCAAAAGCTGTAGTAGTATACTATCGATGCATGATCCACTCTATGAAAAACTAAATGGATTTGATCAGTCTAATAACTATAATATTGCCACACGTCTCATGACACATTCTAATAAGCAGCGCATGTCAAAAGTTATTCAAAGTTATGCCACACGTTGTTTGAGAACTCTGGCTATCTGTTATCAGGATTTCGAAAGCTGGCCTACACAGAGACAATTGGAACAGGTATTGGAAGCAGGTGGTCTTACTCTTCTTGGTATAGTTGGTATCGAAGACCCTTTACGTCCCGGTGTAAAAGAGGCAGTGACTGCCTGTCAGCGTGCAGGTGTTTGTGTTCGTATGGTAACCGGTGATAATATGCTTACAGCCAAGAGTATTGCACGTCAATGCGGTATCTATGTCTATGGTGGATTAGCAATAGACGGACCTACTTTTAGAAGACTTCCTCAGGAAGAGCGTATCCGTATTTTACCTCAACTACGTGTCCTGGCTAGATCAAGTCCAGAGGATAAGAGAATGCTTGTCAATGATCTTCGTGAGACAGGAGAGATTGTTGCAGTCACGGGAGATGGTACAAACGATGGACCTGCCTTGAAAGCAGCTGATGTAGGATTTTCAATGGGTATTGCTGGTACAGAAGTTGCCAAAGAGGCATCTAGCATTATTTTAATGGATGACAACTTTTCTAGTATCGTAAGAGCCATCTCATGGGGTCGTTGTGTCAATGACTCTGTGAAGAAATTTCTACAATTCCAATTAACGGTTAATATCACTGCAGTCATGCTTACCATCACGACAGCCATTGTTGATTCCGAACAAAAATCCATTCTGACTGCTGTTCAACTTTTATGGGTTAATTTGATTATGGACACCTTTGCCGCTCTGGCTTTGGCTACAGATCCACCAGCACCAGATTTGCTAAACCGTCTTCCTGAGCCAAGAACTGCCCCTTTGATTGATAGATGCATGTGGAAAATGATTATTGGACAATCTATTTACCAAATTGGTTTGATTCTTATCTTTTTATATACGGATGTTCTTGGTCTATCTCAAGATCCTGCTACTTTACAAACTGTTGTTTTCACTATCTTTGTCTTTTGTCAAATATTCAATGAAGTCAAGTAAGTATTTATTATTATTATTGGAATGGTTGACAACATTTATTTCTTTTTTTCCTTTATATATCTGACGACTAACTAATCATTTTGTTTTTTCTTAAATAGTTGTAGAAGAATAGACAATCGACTAAATGTGTTCCGGGGTATTAAAAAGAACAACTTCTTTATTATGATATTCCTGATTAGTGTTTGTGGTCAGATAATTATTGTTGAGAACGGAGGAGCAGCATTCCAGACGGTTCCCTTGAGTCGACATCACTGGATGTTGAGCATAGCTCTTGGATTGCTTTCAATTCCAATAGGACTTATTATCCGCTTGGTACCTGATGAGACATTTACCATGTCCAGACGCACCATCGGTCTTTCAACTGTGGAACCTAGCAAAGTATGTCAGGATGATGATGCAAGACTGGCCTGGAATACCTCTACATTGCTGGATACAAATGTAGTGAAGACCAAGTTCTGTGGTGGTAACAGTAATAATAATAATAATAATGGTAGCACTAGTAATGGGCATGAAAATAAAGAGGAAATATGCTGGTCAAGAATTGTATAAATATAATAGTAATAAAGATTTCGTCTGTGTCGCTGTTTTTTTTTTTGTCTTATTTGACTCCATTTCTTTTCTTTTCTTTTCTTCTTAAATTCGGAGATCAAATGACTACAAAGTTAACAGATCTTGTTCCTAGACCTACTGCACCTGCAAAAGCTGGAAGAGCTGTTCGTGTTTGAGCCAACTTTTTTCAAGTCAAGAGTTTTCTTAATCAAAACATTTACCACTATGATATAACAATTGATCCTATCGATAAACCACCAGCCTTATAACTGGTAAAATCTTGAACCGTCGTTCAGTCGACAAACTTCGTCGTGGCATTCCAGACCGTGATCTCACCAAGTTGGAGCGTGTGTTGAAGGGCGTTAAAGTTCAAATCCTTCATCGCAACGAGAGAAAGTTCAAATACAAGTTTAGACAACTTACACCCCAATCAGTTGATAAAGCAACTTTCAAGTATGCCGATGGAAGCGAAAGTACTGTTGCATCTTATTTTGCAAAACAATACAACAAACGCCTTAACTATTCATTCCTTTCCTGTGTTGTTGTAAAGGAGAATGTTTATATTCCTATGGAATTATTGGAGATTGTTCCTGGTCAGCGTTATATGAAAAAGCTTAATGAAAAACAAACTATGGAGACGATCAAATTCTCATGTCAAAAACCTGCACAACGTGCCAAAAAAAATCAAGCAAGGCTTACCATTGTTACAGTATAACAATAACCCTTATTTAGAGGCCTTTGATATGAAGATTAGTGATGAAATGGCTATGGCCAATGCTCGGGTCCTTCCTATCCCAAAGATCTCTTACAATCCTGCCTCTCCTGATTCCCTCGTAACACCTACTGGTGGTGTTTGGTCCCTTCATGGAAAGAAATTGTTAAGAGATGCCACACCTTCTTCTTGGAGCGTAGTAAACTTTGCTGGTTCCATCCCCAAATCAGCCCTTTATAGATTCTTCCGTCGAATTGTTCAATCCTTTAGTGAAAAGGGTATGAATGTTGTCAACCGAAATACTGTAATGACAAACGCTGTCTCACAAGGAAATATTGAAAGTATCTTGAAAGGTGCAGGTATGAAAGCTATTGCCTCTAGTAAACAACCTTCCCATTTAATATTTTGCATTGTGAACAATATCAACACAGCTTTGTACCCTGATATTAAGAGAGTTTCGGATACTGTTCTTGGTATTCCCACCCAGTGTTTGCAGTCAGGACGTATCGCCGATGCCAACAAACAATACCATGCCAATGTCTGTCTCAAGGCAAATGTTAAGTTAGGTGTTATGAATGTGTGTTTACCAGCAAACCAAATTCTTTTCATCTCTGAAATACCCACCATCATCTTTGGTGCTGATGTCGTTCACCCAGGTCCTGGTGACATACTCCGCCCTTCCATTGCAGCTGTCACTGCATCCATGGACTCCCAAGCCTGTAGATATGCTAGTGCCATCAGAGTTCAGCTTAACAGTGTTGAAATCATTGTTGATCTTGCTAATATGGTAAAAGAAATGCTCAAGGCTTTCTTCCAGGCATGTGGTCAAAAACCTCAAAGTATTTTATTCTACCGTGATGGTGTTTCAGAGAGTCAATTTAAACAAGTAATGGATGATGAGGTTAGAGCTATCAAGGTAGCATGCAGTTCTTTGGAGGTTGGTTATAACCCTCCCATCACCTTTGTCGTTGTTCAAAAGCACCACCATGCCCTTTTCTTCCCCGTCGATGCTCGCGATTCTGATAAGACTGATAACTGTTTACCTGGTATTGTTGTCGATAGCACCATTTATCACCCTACTGAATTCGATTTCTATCTCCTCTCTCATCCTGGTCTCCAAGGCACCTGTCGCCCCACTCACTATCACGTTCTCCATGATGAGAATAAGTTTACTGCTGATTCCCTCCAAGAACTCACCTGCCACCTCTGTTACACCTATGCTAGATGTACTCGTACCGTCTCGATTGTTCCTGCTGCCTATTATGCTGCTCTTATTGCTGCCCGTGCCCGTTATCGTCGTCGTGGTGAAAGTTGGAGTGAGAGTGAAGGTGCCACCGATATTAGTGACGCAGAGAGTATCATGTCCAGCTTCTCCAGTGTCCGCCCTCAACTTCAAAAGGTTGTGTACTTTATGTAATCAACTCTTGATATAACATTTATGATGAATTGTTTAGACTCTTGCCTTTTTTATTAATATTGTTTTTCTTTTCTTTTTATATATATAATATATTGGCTTTATTATTACTGTTATGTTACAAATGAATGATTTTAAAAATAAAATTGAAATTGTCTACTTTCTCTTTTTGGGAATCTTTTTATATGTCTTCTTTCCAGAAAACAAGTCTACATAATCAGGCTTTTCTGGTTCTTTCTCCTTCTTGTTCTTCTTTTCAACAACAGCTGGTTTAGAGTCCATATCAATGTCTTCTTCTTCGCCTATAGTTTGAGCCTTGTCAGTCTGAGCTGTTTTAGTATTCTTATTATCGAAAAGGGAAGTTGGTACGCTGATCTTCTTTGTCTCTGTCTTTTTGCTAATTGTAGGTTCAACCAACTTTTTTACGGAAATAACTTCCTTTTCTTTTCGGCTTGGTCGCTTATAAAACTTTGCACTTTTGCCCATCTTTGATTAATCGATGAAAAAGAAACAGGAAAAAGGTAAAAAAAAAGAGAAAAAATATATATATGAAAAAAAAAGAAGGCGATTTATAAGGCTAAGCCACTTTGGATTTAATTTGATCTATCTGTCAGCGAGAAGGAATCATTGTTTGCTTGTTAGATAGTTCTGTATCTCTAGTCACAATAAAGTATATTTATTTTTTAATTAAGTCATGTCTTTTAAATAGATGTGCCTATTTTAAAAGCTGAGTCATTGTGTATTGGAATACGATATAAAAAGAGTTTTTATGTGTATCATTGAAAGAAAGAAGTAAATGTACTATACTATACCATTTTGCACTTCAACTTATCGCATTATAGAATACAAGCTGTAATGCCTTATATATAGCTTATATTATATGTTTTATATTATTTATTACACCTTTCGGTAGTAAAACTTGATATACTGTATGCTCTTGATTAACTTGCCTTGCCTAATTCCTAAAAAGTCATTGGTATTACCTTCTTATTTCATGATCCACATATTCAGCCTCAAATGGATACATACATGTTAAAAGAAGTATACAGAGAGCTATAAGTGTTATTTCACTTTTGTAGTAAAAACATTAATTATAGAAATACCATTCATCTATTAAAAGATTGAATAAGTAAGATATTTTTATATTCCTTTAACAAAAAAAAAACCCCCCTCTCCTACCTCTTTTATAAATGCAAATATACCTTTTGGCTTATACATACCTTATTCAGCACAAGCCAAAAAAAAATGATAAATCTAAGCCTTGTCATTCATTCACCTTTAAAACAAGATATAAATATATACTTTTATTATTAAGACCACTGTTTACTTTTTTTATTATCATTACAACTCTTCCAATTCTGATGATGGACCCTTATAGCGAAAAACAGCCGTTGACTGCTCCCATCACCACCAACAAACAAAAGCAAATCAATCCATCCCAGTCACTAAAAGACTTTCAAATCATTATAAACGAAATCGATTTGTCTGTAAAAGATGTACAATATATCATTACCCAAAAAATAAAAGAAGCCCAGCGAGATCTTTATAAACACGCAGTAGAAACAGATCACACTAGCCAACATAGTCGTGCAGTGCTCAAAGAGAATACTGAAATTGCATTGGGCAAAATAGAATTTATTAAAAGTTCAATAAAAATCATTGAACCAAATAAACCAAAGTTGAAGTCTTTGGACATACGCAATAAGCGATTTAAACACGTTGTAAAGGATTATAGAACTGTATTGGAAGACTATATCAGCTTGACCGCAGAAAGTCAACGCTATACTTCTGCCTTGTTCGAGAGACAGATAAGGATGGTTAATCCAAGGGTGACTTCCCTTGATATACAGCATGCCGTTTCTTCCTCCAAACAGCACGATTCTTCTGCATTTGTTCAGGTACTAATGCAACGTGAAGTTGTGAAGAATGACGCAAAGACACAGCATATCATGCATACCGTTCAGGACATTCATCAAGACCTGCGCTTGATAAACACAACATTGAAAACGTTGGGTCAGTACAGAGATGATATCAACCGCATAGTTGATTGTTATATAAGAAGATGGCCCGTGCTATTACAGGAAGGCAGTACTGTATATGTAATTGATGACACATTAGAGTTATTAGAAAAGACAGAGTATGGCAGCCCGATTGATTTTGAAATGATTCTCCAAAACCAAGAAAGAAGACGTAGAGTTATTATGACTATATTAACAATTATTACTGTTCTAGTTGTGAGTGGATTCATTGTACTCACTGCCTTAATTTCCTAAAATAAAATAATCGTGACTTTATAAATTGTTGATGAACTTCACTGGCCTCTTTCTTTCTGTCTTTGTATATTATTTATTTTGTTTTTTGCTGTTTTATTGCTACCTCTTCTTCTTGTCTTAAAACATGCCCACAACAGCAAATAACAACAACAACAACAGCAACAACAACAACAACAACAACAACAACAACAATAATAATAATAATAATAATAATAATACCATTACCATTAATAATGTTAACATTTCTCGGGACTTTCTCCTATCTCAAAAGCCAATCGTATTATGGATTCACGATCCTGGAGCGACATATAATCACGACGCTGTAGTTAATCCAGAACTATTTCCAAATTTTCGAGATGGACAACTTTTACGCATTCACTGTCCGCGCAATGGCACACCACAAATACAACCACCCCAACGAGGACAAACAAAACAAGACCAGCAAAAGAACAATCAAGAGCAAAAAACAGAAGCACAACAAGACCAAGCCCAGTCGTCGGAGCAAGACCAGCAGGCAAAACAGCAAGGCCAAGTGGATGGCTCAAGCCTTCCAGAAAGAGAATGTGTTATTGTAAAGGGACATGTCGTCGATAAAGAGAGTCTATCAAGGCAACAACAACTACAGGTAAATTCAATAAATATGAAAAAAAAAAGTGATTATAATAATGAAAAAATAAAAGGTTCACACAAAGTAAAATCAAGTTTTCAATATCAAAAGATATTGCTGATAGATTTAACCTTCGCTCTAGACAAGAGGTTTATGTTGAATTGGTAAAGTGCAATAAGAAGAGCCAATAGAAATGATAGAAAATAATAGAAATAATAAATATGAACTAAGCAATAAATAATAGATTGATCCAAATCTAGTGAGTTTGGATCATGTCGAGCTTGCGTTTAAAGAACAATACCTTGGAAGAAGTGACATGTGGAGATTACAACAAAGTTTAAAAGGAACATGTGTTTATCTGGAAAAAAAGATTATTTTTGCAGGTTCAATCAAAGCAACTGTCAAGAGACTATTTACTGATGATAAAGAGGTGATTTTTATTAATAATGGGAAACATAGTATTTAACTTACTTACTTTGTTATAACTTTGATACCAAAAAAAAAAAGATGACTTCTGGTTTTATTACAGGAAAAACCAAAATGATATTTCGCTCAGCTTCAGCCAAATACTTTCTTTTTATTCAAATGTCAAGAGAAATGTGGGAGTTTGATGAAGACGGCGAACTATATTTTGAAAAGGCTGTCAGTAACTTTCTACCTCAGTTATTTAATCGATGGAAGTACGAGGGCACAAACCATGTCGTATCTATTGTCTTGTTTACTCGCGTCTATTATGAAAAAGAAATTGACGATCCTCTCTTGAATCGAGCTGCCGATGGACGCTTCTATAAAGATTTTTACAAGGTGTTGGCTGATTGGGAAACAACAGATGATTGGGGGACAATCATTGGTCCTTTGAAAAAAGAACAACTTGGTTTTCAGCCTAGTGTTTTGATGTGCACCCAGGATGGACGTAGAGTGGTTAGTGGTCAGATATCAATGGCTTATGAGGGAAATGTGCTGGAAGCAATCAATTTGGCTTTAAATCCGTTTGATAAACATTATGTCGATCGTGATCTCATGCGAACAGGTCTTTCTATTATTCTAATCACCCCTGGTGTAGGAAAGTTTTCAGTCAATAAAAAGTTGTTGAGATTGACAAATGAACGAATGACGGATAATGGTATTGCGATGGATCTTGTTTGTTTGTCTCCAGTCCCACTACACATTACACCCCTCATGTGCTATATGGATGCACCAATCACAATGGAAGCAGAACCCACAAATGCAGAACCAACTTTAGGAGATACATTGATGCCTAGATTAGGAAAGCCTTTTACAGCTGCCAACTCACCCGAGAAACCGGGTATTTCTAGTTTAAAATTGACATCCGGTTATGTGGATCCACTATATCGAGATAGTAAAGATGCAGCAACAGAGAAATACTATGTTGTCCCGCATTGGGTCGACTGTAGTTTTTATCATCACGAAACAGGTCGATTCTTGAAGCAAGATAAATTTAAAACACGCTGTAAAATGTATGAACTTCAAATGATGGGCATTATGGAACACGACATTAAAGGTATTAAAGTGCCTTATTTGGGAGAGACAGTCGCTGAAGTACCAACAAAAGTACGCACCATAAAACAACAACGAAGTAGCAGTAGCTTAAATGATCGACTAGCTTTAACTTCTAATGGTGACGCTAAACACACCAATGGTGATCATTATCTTTCTAAATCTGCAAATCTTGGAGGTAGTGCCCGAAGAACTTCTTTTTTAGCAAATGCTGAAATGATAATGACGCCAAAGTCAGAAGAAAAAACAGACGCTGTCTTTACAAAATACGATAGTGATATATTTAAAATTTCGACCGAACCTCGATTTGGAAAACGCCATAATGTTCCACCTAAAATAACATCTAATTCAAAGTCAAGTCATGGCCCAAAGAGCTCTTTTGAGGGTTCTGAAAGACCTGATAGTGATGGTCTTCATGTAAATGGTACTCGACATAAAACATCAGCTGTAAGTATCACTTTTCATCTTCATTTTCATTTTCTCTCTCTATCTCCTTTAATCCATTTGCTAATTTGGTCATATACTTCATACATAAATATAGGATTATCATATAGGTGAAAGACGCCCACAGGGAACAAGTACACAATCTCAGCAAATAGTCGGAAAGAGTCCATACGATATAGCCAATCGAAGAGATGATAAACCAAATGATCCATTTAGACCCTCACCTACTTATACCAATATACGTGATGATAGTCGATACAGACATTCAAGAAGAGGAACTATTACAAGTACAGATACCAGATATATCTCGACTACAGTAGCAGACGCCAATCCAAACCTAACTGTAGAAGATGAAGAATTTGTTGTGGTGAGCTCAAGCACCGTCGATCCGGTACCAATCAACAATAAGGGGCTGGGAAGTCGTATGGATGCAAATCGTAAAACCTTGAACCATTCACCCCGTCAAGGTATGGTCAGTGGCAGTATACCTTCGATTCATAAACAATCTGGAAATAGTGATTTGATACGTACAAGCCTTGGTGGTACTAATCACGCCAATCGATCTTCGCCATCTCATGGGTTTAATAGAAATCCACCTAGACATCTATTGATCAACCCTTGTAACCCTTTGGATAATCAAATGCTTTTTACATCTCATTTGAGACGATGGCAGCATGCACTTCCAAAAGTCCAGCCTAGTGAAGGTCCTGTTGTACACTGGAGATCGTTGGTAACACCAGCTTGTTTACCTTTGACAACTGATTATGTGCCTTCAGCGGAGGAATTGACAGGTTTCTACAGTCATTATATGTACACGGTTTCTGCGAGTGAGGATGCCAATCTTTATCAAGCAGGAGATAAAAGTTTATCGGAACATGAAAAGACGGAGAACTTGTTGATTGAACTACTGAGTCAACGTTTGGCACAAGGATTTCAAATTATATTTATTGATAGTGGTGTCTCTGGCATCACTAAGGTCAATCCAAAGTCATTATCTGAACCTGGTAGTAACACTTCAACAATCAATGGACATAACACAACGACAACAGCATCAGCAGCAATAACAACTACAACAACAAGAGATATTTTAAGAGATAGTATTTTTAACGTCAAAGGAACCAGTCCTACTAGTGCAAATTCAACGCTTGTTACAACAAATGTGGGCGGTGGAGGACGAGGCTCCAACTTTACAAATGCTGCATTTGCTGCTGCTGCTACTGGTACCAATGGCCTTTCTGGCACAGGCTTTGATGAAATCGTTAGTGGCAAGATGAAGCGTAAGCATGGTATTTGGTGGCTTTCGATGGGTCACCAAATTCATCAGCTTACATTTGATTCTTCTGGACAAAATGTAGAAGTGCGTCGCTATGTACGTAAGATCTCTTTTGATGTGGGTAAAATCAATTATCAATGTGCGATCTGGCCTAAAAACATGGACTCTTTTCGACCAAAGAGCGTTATCTTTAGCTATCCCAGTTTGCTTTATGCTTGGAATTATTTAGATCATCTAGTGGCTGGTTATCAAGAAGAATTGACAGATAACTTGAGGTTCTGGAGAGCTCGCTTTATTGTGATTCCAAGAGAAACGCTCCCATCCAACATTACACTGACGGGTGCATTACATGATCACCTAGATGAGGAAGAGAAAAGGCTGGCCTTATTTGAATCCTGGATCCAAAACATTCGTAAATCCAAATGGCTCGCACCTGAAGAACGTGATGAGTTACAAAAGCATCGTAAACGAGAGATTGGTTTTTCTGATCTTGGTATAAAGCTAACTACAATGGATCCATCTGCATTTGTAGCGAGTGAGGCTCTCAAAATGTCATCACATACTTCAGAGACGGGTTCAAAATCACATACCAGTATTCTTTCCTCCATCATCAGTCAAGGATTAGCACGCGATTCAAAATCAAAAGATATTGCGCTTGCCCTACAGGATCCCAAGGAAGGCATTCGAATCATGGATAGACGCTGGCATTTCCGATTGTTTACAGATGTCTTTACAGGTACTGAATTTGTCGATTGGATCATTACTCAATTTGAAGATATCACAACAAGAGAACAGGCAGTTCAATTTGGTAACACACTCATGCAACGAAAACCTCCTTTATTCATGTCTTCAACAAAGAGACACAACTTTTTAGATGGAAATTACTTTTATACATTACATGAGGATTTTATTATTGATAGGAAAAAATTAAAGTCATCCACCCCTCTTTCCTCAAGCCGAAAGACTATGGGAGATACAAAAGAACGAGAGCCTTCTTTGGATGGTCAACTTCACAAAGTGTCTAGTCGTACAAGCAACACACATAGACCCTCGGATTTTGCCATGTCCAAATCAATGATTATTGAAGTGGATCCCTATAAGAAAAGTGATAGACGTGAAACTGCGATTTTACATTACGATACAATTCACAATCCTAATAACTGCTATCATTTTCAGTTGAATTGGTTAGGTTGTACTGCTCAGTTAGTACAGGAACTTTTACAAAACTGGAGTCGTCAAGCTGAACGTTGCGGACTTAAGCTAGTTGAAGGATCAATGGATGAGGCATATGAAGATACCGAAAATGATAATCCCTTCCAATGTCCTGTCCCTATTCCATTAGCAGCAGAACCACCATCTGTAGATAGCCTAGCTGCGGTTTCCAAAATCGATGTTCCCGATCAATTTTATGAAATTGCTCTTGTCCGTCATTTGGACTTTGTACTGGATGTTGAGGCTGATGTCAAATTTGATAAAGCCAAAGCTGAAGGGATTGATTTGGAATATTCATGTATCAAGGACGTTTATAAACACGATCAATATATTCACAAATCCGGTGTAGCCTTTGTGCAGATTCGACCAGGAGGAAAAGGATTCTATTGGGTAAACAATCGTCTCTATACCAACCATACACCCGCCTTGATTGCCAATCGACGCCAGCCAACATCTTCATTAAGTCACCCGGATGCACTTCGTACCAAATTCATTGAGCACTGTAAGAACAAGGCATGGCTTGTTGAGTTTTGGGAAAAGACGCGTACAAACTTTTTACAAGGTATCGATCCCAATAGTTCTGATGCTTGGGTATTTGAAAACTCAGGTGCTATTGTTGAAAATGACCCTGGTCATGGTACACAACAACAGCAACAGGATACAAGTAATGAAACTACTACACTTGCGAATCATGAGACTTCTTCCTCTCCAAGCGCGATTGAAATACAAGATCGGACACTCACACAGACCTCAAATATGACTGTGACCCTATCTTCTCCTTCTACTATCGATACCAAAATCTCGAGTTTAAATCAAACAACAATGAATAGTGGTAGTCCTGAAATTTCAAGTTTTCATGATCGATCAAAATAAAAGAAAAAGGAGTGTTAAATAAAATAAAAAAGCATATACTGTGTTTTCGATAAAACGAGAATTTTGTAATCCTAAAATGAGAAAATGTTTATTGATAAATCGAGAAA
>VCJD01003191.1:3785-15905 GCA_024140245.1 Backusella tuberculispora | reverse complement strand
GTGAAATTTCCAAACGTCTTATTAATGGAAGTAAAAAATACTCTCCAACAAATCGAACTAGCACAAATCCTGGTATTAAAGGAAAATGTCGACCAAAAAGGCCCAACGATCTAAAAAATGAGCGAACAAGGCCAATAGTTGTTGCCTATGGAGCCACAGAATTTGGTCACTTGCAAGGGAATGCCACTGCTCCAGCTAAGCTAATGAAAACCACGATATCTAGATTTGTAAAGGAAAGGAGTAAATACGCTCCAACATTTATGGTTACTGTCAATAAATATCTTACTTCACAGATTTGTCCCTTGTGTAATAAGAGGACAACTAAACATATTAAAGATGGTAGCGGTCAAGACATCTACCCAGTCCTCATTTGTACAACATGTTCGACTCGGTGGAATAAATACCACATAACGTCCATAAATATTCGTGAAGTCTTTTTACATATGTCTGATAACAACAATCTGCGGCCGGAGCCTTTTAAAAGAAAACGAAACACATGCTGAATATTACAATTTAGTAACATTTTACTACGGGTAAGATCAATATTAATTATTTTATGTTTATCTATAGCTTTATTTTACATCTAAACTTTCGCGTTTTAATTTTAACAATGTACGTATCATTTTTTTTTATTGTTATTTATATATGACTTGATTCATTTTGAGATGGATAATCCATTTTGGAATTGTTGAACTAATTTGAGTGGTTTGATTCATTTGGTACAACTGTCTCATTTTCATTGTAACTGACTCGATTTCATTTTTTTTAGGTCATATTCAACTTCAATGGATGAAAAATAGACTTTATCCTGCATCAAAAAAGTATCGTTATTTTTTTTTCATCAGTGATACTCATCAATAATAGCAGATAATTCCTCAACCAAAATGACTCTTAAATGTTTTAAATGTTATAGATGATATTGTTTAATATTCATTCTTTTTCTTTATTCAATCATCAAATCTATGTGATAGGGCTTGTGTAGGGTGGAGCATCAATTATGTTTGTTTTTGTCAATTCATTTTAGTATATCAAAAATAAAAATAGTATAGCCTGTTATTGCTTCTTTCCTTACTACTATTCTATGGTATCTTATGACCTCTATGAGTTAATCATCACTTATCAATTTTTTTAACTACAAATCTAAGCCAAGTATATACCCTTTATAACATTTATTTATTATATATCTGGCTTAATATGCCTTTGTATCGAACCCTATGTAGAACATTAATTAGATTAAGCATAAGGGAACTTAAAGCTAGAGAATTATCAATAAGCGAGGGATAAGGGGGTAGATTAAACCTATTTTACATTCCAATCTGTCTAAAAATAGATTCTACAATACAAAATGGGATTTTATTCCAGAAAATAAAGTTTTATGAAATCACGATGTTACCTGTTTTTTATTACCTTATTTTGTACATAGAATAACATTATTCATTATTAGTACCAAGTATGAACGTATTTTCCTGATAGAATATATTTATGATAAAAAGGTATTGTATGCATTTTGAAAGAAAATTTATTTATTTATTTATTTATAATTTACAGTTATTTTATAATATTATATATTAAGAATAATAAAAATAGGAGGTGAAAAAAAGATATAGGAATAATATGTACGCAAAAATAAATATTTGTTTTTTTAACTTATAAACAGCTTCGACTAGAAGAAGGAGGATAGGAGGAGAGGAAAGTTATACTCATTTTAGCGTACAAAGTTATTTCTAGGCATGTTATCCTATATAAAATAGATCAGAGTTAGTTTTTTTTTAAAAAAAAAGCTATCAAAATTATATTCACTTACCAAGCATTCACGACAATGTACAACTGATATTTTTGTCACTCTATCTGTTTTCATATGCCCGAATGAATCCATTTGTTTATTACAACCAGGACATTTTAAGCATTTTTTATGCCATCGTGTGGCGTTGGGACCAGGATGACTATCAGATACAGGCAATTCCTTTCTACATCCATCACAGATACGACAGCCACCTAATCGAGGTAAATTAGTAGATCTTGACTTGAAAATATCAGATGGACTTGTAATGGTAGGCGCTCTCTTTGGCATATCATTCATGACAAGGTTGGACAGAAAAACAGACTTGTTTCTTTTTAAATTGGTAGCACAGCCATCACAATAAAGTCTGTCCCTCAATTTACGGATTTTATGCTCGGCGGGAATGGTGTTATTACAGCTTGCACATGCTAAACACTGTTAAATGATAAAATAATTATGTTAGTTTTGTGGATGATTTTTTCTTTTTTAGAAAAAGCAAAAACATTAAGAATATTTACCTCCTGGTGATAAAAGCTATTACCAAGTTCCAAATAAGTATCAGTCACAGGATCGTTACAGGTGTCACACAAAAGTGTTGCAGGTGGTAGTAAATCAGGAGTAATAACATCCTTCTTCTTTTGGTCATTGTTTTGTTGATTATCAATACTAGGCAATAGTTGGTCAACTGGTGAAGTTGAAACAACATCAAAGTGGGCGTTGGCGACAGGAGGAGGTGTCTTTGGACAGTGTTCATCTTCGGATAAACTACAAGGAGAGCCTTTTCTATCATTTACAATTAGTGTACTAACAGTAGAAGAAGGAATGGTAGAAGGACACTGTAGAATAAGATATTTCATTTAGTTTTTAGTTTTTTTTAAAACTTTGCTTTGATTACCTTTGTATGGTAAAAGTTTTTACCATCTGTACGGAATTCAATTCCATCAAAACTTTGATGACAGCGTGCACACTTTAAGCAAAAAATATGAAAACAAACGATCTCTCCGTCAAGCGTTTCGAGACCACGATAGTCCTTCTTTGAGACATCTTCACCACATTCCTTGCATGGTCCCTTTCCAGGCTTTTTCTTACGGCGAAGAGCACGGTTAGTACTTTCGGTCTTTTTTGGTGAAACAATAGGGGCAGGTTGA
This sequence comes from Backusella tuberculispora, assembly GCA_024140245.1. Classification (NCBI taxonomy): domain Eukaryota; kingdom Fungi; phylum Mucoromycota; class Mucoromycetes; order Mucorales; family Backusellaceae; genus Backusella; species Backusella tuberculispora. The sequence goes on along the minus strand of VCJD01003191.1, from coordinate 12,977 downwards.
TTCATTTGGGTAGTTTCCTTTTTTTGAAGAAGGGGTGTGGACATGGTGAAATCAGGAATTCTATTAAGCATAATTGGTGGTGATGGTGTTCTAATCCTATTAGCATTAGTGCTGGTAGTGGTAGTGGACTGACTTATCGTAACTTTGACAGTTTTTTCCTTGATTTTATCCAAGAGAGTAGATATGGGGGTACGTGATTCAAGAGGTAGATTACGAGTAAACATACTTGATCTTCGAGTACGCTGAAATATTAAAGGGTTGGTTGATCCGTTATTCAAAAGAGGTGTGGAAATACTTGGATTGGCCATCGGTGATGGCTGTTGTTGTAACTGTTTACTATCCGAGTTGGTAAGTGGCTGACAGGTTGTACAAACGGGGTTTCCTTTAGCATTTTCAACAGCATCTTTATCGCAAAGGGAAGTGCTGCATTGAAAACACTGGAAGCAATCAGAATGATAGGTGTGTTGCTGAAAAGTAACCTGGGAGTCCATGATTTTGACTTGATTAATACACTTGGGACTATATTTAAAGTTAATAAATGGAAATAAAAATAACAAGTCAATAATAAAAAGTGTTTACCAAGTTAATTTCTGAGTCAGACAAGGTTTACAATAGTAAATTGACTTGTAGATAGTAAAGTTCTGGTCAGACCAAGACTTTTGGTTTTTGTGACATTGAGAGCAGCTCTTCAAGTTGTTTTCTTGATTCGAATCAGTGTTGTTGAATTGAGGAATTGCTATTTTACGGGCTGATGCCATATATGCGCTTTTACTGGTCGAGACCAAGTTATTATTGTTAAAGAAACTCTTTTTACTGTAACTAATCATTATTGTCAGTGGATGTTGATAAATAAAGGTCAATATAATATATCATTAAAGAAAAAAAGAAAAAAATAGCTTACGTGTCTTGCCATTTATCAGTGTTTCCAAGAGTATGCCTTCTTTGTTCAAGAAGTGTAGAATCCATGCGAGGAGTTAAGATGTTATTACAGTAGTTACAAGTGGTTGAGCTATAAACATCCTTTTTACAATAGTTACAGTAACTCATAATATGTTACGCAATTATATAGGGTGATAATAAGAATAAGAATTAAGAATAATTATAAATAAAGGGAAAAAAAAAGAAGTAAAAATGACAATGCTATTCTTTTCCCCTTTTTATAAACATGGTGGACATTTGTTTTGTTTTTACCAAAATGAGATAAAAGAAAAACTTTTTTCTTTTTGAACAATAATGAATGTTATCTTTTTGGTCTAAATAGGCAACAACTTTTATATTTCATCATGGCGTCATTTATTATGGCGCAGTTTACTAATTATCATACAACTCTACCGCGATTGCGGCCACTACTACACCCCTATTTACTCTTGCTATTTATATTACATTCGGTAAAATGGTTACCCGATGACGATGACGATGGTGATGGTGATCAAGTATTATGAAATAGCAAGACCGCAATACTAGTAATTGAATGAGAATAATTACTGTATGTTATCAGATGGGGAGTATACACGTCATACTTGTTATTACCAAGTGTACTTTATTATCTTTGATACACGTAAGATGGCAAACAAATGAAAAGTGACACCTGAGGTTCAATTTCGTAGTTACTTTTTTAATTTTCACCATTTTTTATTTATTATTGTTCTTCTTTTACACTTTCAAGTCAAATGTATAATAACTATAACCCACCTCCCTCTCCATCACTTGACACTCAGATACTACGTTGTACCAAACAAGTCTACCACCACTTGTCACTGGACAATCGTATTCAGCTACTATACAAACCAACTTTACCTCCTGAAGTTCAGAAGATGAAGGCTTTACAAAGTTTGGATCCACAAGAACTTGACAACACTGTCAAATTCTTCCTTAATAGCCCTCATCCTGATTCGCGTAAAAAAAATATTGGTGACTTTGTTCAACTACTTGGTAAAACTATTGATAACTGTGGTAAGACTTTTTAGATAAAAAAAAATAACTGAAGAAAAGAATGTGAATCATAACAACTATAAAATCTATGTAAGTACCTTCATTTGACGATCTATTTGAGGAAACCTTTAGTAGAGGTGAATCACTAAAAAAAACACGTATCGAATCCTCACAGTACGAAAACGGTGACAATAAACGAATGCGACCACTCATGCCAATTGGCAGAATCGATGGATTCTCTCGTTCCAATTCTTTTGACACAATAATGTCTTCAAATTCAACAATGTCAAACAATTACTTTACGACAAACAACATGAAGAACGCATATGGACCGTTATTAAATTCACCTATTGAAATGAATACAAGGGATTTATTTCGCATAAAACCAGAACTAAAAATCGAACAAGCAAAAGAAGATAACCATAAGAAGAAAGAAAGGGAAAAAAAACAATTAAAGGTAGAAGAGGAAAAAACTGAAGAAGAGGAAGAAGAAGAAGAAGAAGAGGAAGAAGACACACAAAGCAAGAGCGTACCTTTAGTCTTTTTAAAAGGACTAGATGTCATAACAATAACCTCACCACCCAAGCAAACAAACCTCTCTGACAAAATTCCGTGGTTTATAATATACGAGATAGCTCGCTTTGTACATACTTGTGATGTTCCATGGCAAGAACTACCATTTAAAACCATCCAAACCTTTTCTGATGCAGCCAATGCTTCCCAATCAGATTTTTCTGAAGCCATGGCAGAATGGAATCAAACGCGACTTAAACAAAAAACCTCTGCATCACCCCTCTCACTGTTGGAAAAATGCGCACCTCAAGTTTGGTCATTTTGGAATGATATAAAGGAGGACACAGAAGCTAATAAAAAAGTAAAACAATACAGAGACATTCGTTACACTATTGCACTCAGGGCAAAGGTATCAGTAAAGCCACCAGTCATGTTATTGCAACCACCCACATTGAGCGCATCCAATCGCTTCTTTCGCAAGTTTGGCTCAGATCGATTCCTTGAGATGAAATACATTAAAGAAACACATAGTACCATGATAAAAAAGCAACAGGAGTATTATTTGAAACCGTTTGTATTTATGCAACGTACCTATCGCTTCTTATTTATCAAAGACGTCACTCTGATTTTTTTTGCTACAGAGGGACCTGGCTTAGAACCGATATCAATCAAACAAGTCATTGATTGGCATATGCCGTTCTTGGAGAACTGGGGAATGGATATAAATAAGTATGCAAGTCGTATGTCTCTAGGCTATAGTAATAGTATACCCACGATTGTCTTTAAACCCCAGCAGCTGGAGTATGTGGACGACATTTATTCAGACGCCAAAGGTAAATATAAGGAGAATGCATGTATGACCGATGGTTGTGGTATCATTTCCTGCTCTGCTATGAAAAAAATAATGAGTTGCCAGGTAACAGATGAATTACCTTGTGCTATTCAAGGCCGTATTGCTGGCGCAAAGGGTGTTTGGATAATCGATCCCGATCTGGATTTCAACTCTGGCGATTATATCAAGATTCGTGCAAGTCAAAATAAGTTCAAAACGGGTATTCCCCAGGAGAATCTTCAAGAGGATCCTCTACATTACACGTTTGATCTCATAAAGAACTCTATTTGCATCTATCCTTCCAGTCTCAACACACAGTTTATTCAGGGTCTTGCTGCCGGTGGTGTCCCAACAGAAGTCTTCCAGGATTTCCTTAAAGAGTATATTCACCGTATAGGAAGTGTTATCAAGGAAAACAAAAACGTCAAGATCCTTCGTGATTGGGTTTCCAAAACAGGTAGATTGATGGGCGAACGCTGGGAAAAGGAAAGTAATGTAAAAAAGGGCTTTTGGAATAGTAGAACATTGGACGAGTTTGATTTTGAAGATGAAGATGATCCTTTCGCAAACAATGGTGCTAATTTTAACTCCTGGGCCAACATCCTTACAGCCAGCATTCGATCCAAGGATAACAAGTATTCGGGACAGCCTGGTAACCCGTATGAGGTTGTGGTGCGTTTATTGGACTCGGGATTTGATTTGACAAACTCTTATGTTGCGAACCGTGTCACTTTTATCTTTCGTGAAATCATGCGTTCCATTACAACAAAGTATAAGATCGAGATAGAGCAATCATGTACAGTGACTTGTATTCCTGATCCAACTGGTACACTTGAGCCTGGAGAGGTGTTTTTGCAGCTTTCAAAACGTAAAAAAGATGAGAGTACCGGTATGAAGATTGGATTGATCACTGGCGATGTGATTGTTACCCGTAATCCTTGTGGTTTAAAGAGTGATATTCAAAAAGTAAAGGCTGTCGATTGTGTTGCTCTACGTATGTATACCGATGTTATTGTGTTCCCGATTAAAGGCCCGAGATCACTTGCAAGTCAATTAAGTGGTGGTGATTACGATGGTGATCTTGTAAGTGAATTTACTTATTTAATTATTTTTACTTTTTTATTTGTTCGCTCATATATACTTATATAAATAAAAAAAAATAGATATTCTGTTGCTGGGATGAACGAATCGTAAAACCATACACATCCTCACCTTCTATCGATGATTTGAAACGTGTCAATAAAGCCTTTATAAAGGAAAAGGGTACGGTCGAAAGTAAGATCTCTCATGACCAAAAAAATACTGAGAGCATCATCCAAAGGTGTTTCATGTCAGTAGTGATTCCGGACGGTATATTAGGAGCTTACGAGAATTGGAGAACTGTACTTGCAGAAAAAACATCATTAGACAATGAAGAAGTGGTCTATTTAGCACAGGTTTGTGCCAAACTAGTGGATGCACCAAAACAAGGTCTTCGATTAAAACATGACATCAAACTGAAGGATAAAAAGTTATATTCAGCGATACCTTACCCTGCATGGTTCATGGATAAAAGAAATAAGCAAAGACCCAAGGGCAAAACCGAGTATAAGGATGTGAATGAAGTATATACAGTTCATAACGCACCATGTGAAACTACTATGGATTATCTGTACAAGACATTGTTAGAAGAAACCGAAGGATTTACACGTTACTCCAAGAGTATATTTATAGAGGAGGATATCGCCTATCAGGACGTCGATCTGACATCACCGTGGTTAAAGGCTAATGAACTATGTACACAACTAAACGATGGCGCCTTAAAAGAGGACATTAAACTCATTGAAAAATCGGTTCGTAACAACTTTGACCAATACTGTTTACAGTTCAACCAGCTCATGATGGAAAATCAACGATACGCAGATACCATACATAATCCTCGTAGTTATTGTGATGATAAACTGGTTATTTCGAATACAGGCTCAGATTCATTGAAATTTGAAAGCGTTTATGATATTGAAACTCACTTTGCAAAGGAATTTCTTGAAATACCCAAAGGACTCAAGTCAGATACAATGCTATGCGATATTGAGGCTAACAATGGTAATATGTTGAAGTGTATCCGGGCCAGTCTTGCATATATACTTTCCATCAAGACAAGAAAGTATAGTAGATACTGTTATATTGTTGCCTTTGATGTCATTAGAAGAATCAAGTCAGATGCGTACGCTAAACGAAGTAAATACGGTATACATGCTGAAACGGTGGCTTCGTCAATCTATAAATCAATGTCTATTGATAGAATCTGGATAAGACGATTGAAAGAACTTCAGGCACCCGATGAACCTGATATGAAGCTTCCCAGAATTGCTAGTCATGTCACTCGATCCAGCTGATCAAATTACAGGTTACTTATATCATGTTGTTTGTATATAATTTAAAAGATAACACTAAAAAGAATAATAGTAATAGTAGCAACAGTATGTTAGTTTACATATTTATATATATATATAAATATGCGTATATCTTTTGACTATTGTACAATATATCCATATATCATCATTTTTTTTTTTAAAAAAAAACCTAAAGATATTTTTCTTTTTGGTGAGTTTAATGATCAAGTTTATCATCCCTGAGTTTTATATTCATTATCAAATAAATATTCTTGTTTAATTATAATATGTCAGTTAAAAATTGGTTGTAAATATTTTCAACAGCAATGTTTTAAAAACCTTTATTGACCCAAATGTTGTTTTACTTTGCTGCTTAAACTTGGCTTGGTTTTATCTCTCAAAAGAAGAAAGCGTGATCTTGATAACATTACTATGTCTGTACTGTTTTGAAGTGTAAGAATGTCAATATGTTTTTAGTTCTTCTTTTGAGAGAATTCTCCTTAGTCTTTGAATTTTTTTATTGCCTCATGTGTTGTTCCACGAATCAAATAGAGTCTACTTTAATTCCTCAATATTTATTTAACAGTTTATTTCATGCCCCAATATATCGCACTAGAAATATATAACTCATATACATTTGATATAAACATTACCTTCTATTTCATGCCTTTTTTTAAAAGAAAAAAAAAATAGTAATGCATAATACATGGTGACCATAATAAATATCACTACAAACATCAATAATTGATACGATCAAATCATATAAAAATCTAGTATATAATTTAATAATTTAACAAACAAACAAAAAAGCAAAATATAAAACTAATTAGCCAACGATATGAACAGGTGACGACACGACCGTTTCCCAACTATCTGATTGATTTGGATTGGACAAAAGCTTTAAGGCTTTCCACCTCAGATAGTATGTGCCCAACTTGACTGGACGTAACTTATCCAGATCCTCCGAACCATTTGGTATCATTGTACCATTCCATCTACTTGTAAAATATTCATTAGGCTTTTCCTTTGTATTACGTGAAAGAGAATCCCATTTGTTTGCAAGACCAAGATACTTCTGATTATTATCCAATACCTCCATTCGAAGCATTTTGGTACCGGTCAATAAACGGTATCCAACAATAACATAGGAGGAAGGTTCCAAAGTACGATCAATAAAGAAGTGTGTTGATTTCGGAACTTTTGAATGTGCTTCCTGTAGTACAGGCATGGTGGGTCGTGATATTAAGCGCGGAAAATTTTTATCAAAGATGGGTAGTTTCTGTAGGGATCCTTTGACACCAATATACGGAACATTCATGCCAGGATGTGAACTTCCTGAGCCTGGTATAAATTCAATGAAGCCACCATAAACAGGGAACGGCTGGCTAGGATCCGAGTCAGAAATATTGGTCACCCTTAATTGAATAGTGGTATTCTGTCCTGGCTTTAATACTATATGGTTTTTTGAAACATCAAGTGTTGCTACTACAGCCTTGAGAGCATAACTAACAGGCTCAAGGGGAGCAAGAGATTTTGTTCTTAAATCAAATGGTGCAAGTGGAAGTGAACTGATGGTTTTGATAGTGAATTCTTCGGTCTTGTCTCCTGGATTGAATATGGTTAAATATTGGTCTGAAATATTGTCGGTGTCATTGAAACTGATTTGGCCGGGTGAAATATGGACTTTCTGTTTAATTGTATCGTACACTATATGTGTACATGTAAATAAATGTCATGTATCAATTTGAGTATACCGAACAATAATGAATACTTATTTTAACATTTATAAAGTAATATGGAACTTACACTGAATCAATCCAGCACCTTGGATTGCAGGACTTTCAACATAATGCTTACGGCCGGCTGGTTTAGCATAGTTTTGAAAGTGCTCCATGATATAAGCCGGGTCATTTTTACCAAGCTGTTGAAGGTATAATGCATAAGCTCCCGAAACATAAGGTGCCGCCATAGATGTACCAGATAATATGCCATAACTTCCCAAAGCTTCTGGTAAAGTAGAAAAGATATAACCACCTACACCAGCGACATTTGGTTTCAAACTCATATCGTATAGTGGACCAACACTTGAAAATGGTGATGACTGGTTTGCTGTTTCCACAGGAGTTGGCTCCAGATTATATTTAAATGAAATTTGTACTTTTTGAGAGAAATGTTTAAAAATCTCTTCTCTAAACTTAACTCCTGCTCCTCTGGACATTGCAGCAACAGGTACAGTGCCATCCCCAATCATTGGTTTGAAAGAACCGACATCCTTATTATCATAAACAATCATACCAACACCACCTAATTTTTCCACATTCTTTGCTTTTTCATTAAAAGTACACCCTCCTCGTTGTACAACTACAATATGTCCAAAAAGAAATCGTGTGGGTGTATGGCCATTACAGGCATCTGCGTCATTGGGGAATACTGAAAATAAGACTGCTGTGCCCTCGGGGAAAACCTCTGTGTCAGGGCCAAATTTATAACCTAATACCATGTTTGGAGTTGGTTTTTTCATGTATATATTTGTGTACATAGTTTAAAATCATTATTTACTTTAATTAACTTACCATACTTTTCTCCATTTTCTGTCACTATATTACGTTCCAAATTAAGAATATTATCAACTGATGCAACGGACACTGACTTTGGACTCGATCCCGGTGAAGAAATATAAAATGCACCTTTTTCACCATCATTACCAGAAGCAGAAATGACTGTTTATATATAGAATCAGCTTTTCTCTCTTTTTCGCTTCTTCTTTCGTCCAAAATAATAATACTAAAAAAAACATACCAATGACACCTTTATTAGCTATTCGCTCTGCGACTATAGCAGACGCATCTTCCGGCCAATTGTTGGCCGTACCTAAACTAAGATTGATAATATCACAGCCTGAATTTTGATATTATTAAATTTTTTATATATCAGCAGTGCTTTGCTACTATATCTCCCTTTCACTTTTCTCTTAGCCCCCTCTCCTCTCCTCTCTCTCTCTCTCTCTCTCTCTCTCTCTATTTTCTTCTTCTTCTAATCTTACCAACTTCATGGGCGTCAATCATAGCTTTCATTACTAAATCATTGGATGTTGAACCTGAACATCCAAATACTCTCCATACACCCAGAGTTGCTTCAGGTGCAACACCTGTGAAATTCTACATTTTGTATAAGGACACACAAAAAAAAAAATGGGTGTACATATCTATAAACAGACTTACATAATATTTATCATTGGCACCAATGATGCCTGCTACGTGTGTTCCATGACCTATATAAATTGATAGTAAACTTTTAGAGACTAAACTGTATATATTTTTTGTAAGTTTTAATTGGTTACCGTTTCCATTAGGGCACGAATCTAAAGGGGTATTACTAGTTTTGACGGATTGAGGATCTAGCGAATCATATTCGTCGCCTACAAGGTCGTAACCATACTGTACTTTATATCCTGGACCAAATCCGCCTCCAAACGCTTCATGATGGTAATCGATACCTAAAGGGAATATATTTGTTTTGTTTTTAGAAGGAGGAAGGTATGGA
>VCJD01003163.1:15085-26052 GCA_024140245.1 Backusella tuberculispora | reverse complement strand
TTTTTTTTTTTAAAAAAAAAAATCGCTGTTATTAACAATGTTTTATTTAAGAATTTGAAATTTTATTAAATGATAAAAAGAAGGATGCTTAATCACAACACTTATATAATATCTCTCTTCCATCCTTTATTTTGCTCCATTTAGAAATAAATACATATTCTCAAAGTGAGCAGAGTAGATGCTATTATAGCAGTTTTATAATCCCTGATGTCTCTAAGAATAAGAAAAATACTCTCCTTAACTCATTTCATTATTCTTTCTTGTTTCTAGATTTTTCAAAATACTATCGTATGTGTGAAGATAAGTACAATCTTGATGTAAATATCATACCATATTGTACGAGTTTTTATATGATTAATTATATATGTACTCGCAAGAAGGTTATAAAAATGCGATAACTATATAATTCTATTTAAATATCATATGAGAGCTAACTTATACCTGTATAGAGAAGAGAACAAGAGAGAACCTTAGTTTATAACCCCTGCATGAATGATTCTTATATAAATCAAAATAAAAAATGAAATGGAAATTAATTTGTTTCTTTATTATGTTGTCATCTATTCCTATTGAAATTTTGGATATTATATGTTTAAACTTATCTCGTATCGACCTTGCAAGATTAGCGCAAACATGTAAAACTATGTATAAAACAACATTACCTCTGTTATATGGGCATTTAGAGATAGGTACGCATATGCATGTTCGTCAGCTTCTGAGTGGAATCAACAGAAGCTCTTTTTTTTCCAACAATATCAGCCAGTATACATTTCACTTAACACTTTCATCAAAGCATCAAAGCAATCTTTGGAGAAGACAAGACTTACTAAAAATATTAGGCCCAGAATCTCTGGTCCGAAAATTAAGCTTTTATGGTTTCAATAACCTATCGATGGAAACAGTGCAAGATATTCTCTCAATACTACCTCACCTTGAATATGTCGAGTTTAAATATTGTAGTATATTGAATAATGTAACGAAGCATTATTCTCTCTTTGAATCGAAAGAAAACACCGGTATAGTGTCTTCCGCTACTCATCTGAAATTGGAATGGACAGATTTTTCCATGAAACTGGTGCAAGGGTTCTCTTGTTTTCCGAATATTACTCGTATAGAACTTGGTGCAAACCGTAATTCAACTGAAGGCGCGAATGAAATGCTGATTGCGAAGTTGTTTGAATATTGTCCGCACATTTATGACATGACTATAAATTTACCACAAGTCAAAGAGGTAACTTTAGCCAACCTGATTATCCAATATGCATCCCAGTTAAGGTTTCTTTCTTTAAACTATGAAGGACCAAGACTAGTAAATACTATAACTACTTATGCTAACTGTGTTTCAAAATTGACACTGCGTGGTACACGACCCTTTTATACAAATGGTATTGAACTGAATGGGCTGATTACAAAATCTCAGAAGCTCAAACAGCTGGATCTAGAATCGTTCGTTATTCAAGAGATACCTATGACGATATGGAACCACTTATTAAAACATCAGCCGTGTATAGCAGAGAAAGCCATTTACAAAATCAAAACCACGATACTATCAACTGAAGAAAGGAGAGTAGTAGGCTTTGTTGGGCTGGAAGAATCATTATCTACAGTGGCAAGAGAGAAGAAATATGACCGTATCTCGATTAAGTTGAATATGTCAGAGCTAAACAGTCTAAGAGTTTGACAGTAGCAACAGAAAGACGAAAAAAAAAAGTTTTTCTTTTATAAATATGAATATATAATAATAATAGTAATAAGTATAATAATTATAAAAAAAAACATAATAAACAAAATTTATGTACATATTATATAGCAATGGTACAAGAGTTAAATTCTTAACCATAAATCACGAATTCTATTACTATTTGAGAATCTGGGCTCAATTAAAATTGATCTCTTATACTGTTCCTGTAATAATAATAGCATGTTAGACATGGATATATAAACATATAAAAATAGCAATATGATCGACTTACGTCTTCTGATAGAATTGTACTGTCTGCTATTAAAGCAAGAATAGTTTTATTAGGCTGGATGTTATAACTTGGGTATTTGAATTTCATTGTAGACATAATAGTTTCACCCATTAAACGAAATTTTTCCCAATGAATTGTACCATCCGTTCGGAAATCTTTATTCGCTTCAGCTAATGAAACCAAATCTTGATTATGGATTCCCCTAATTGTTTGACACATGGTAAGCATACTTTTTATTTTTATAATAAACAAATATAAAAACAAAAACAAATAAATAAATATTAAAAAGGAACTTACAGATAAGGTACACCCGGTGCGCCAGATGCTTTCAATGCTAACCGATATGAGCTAAAAGATCTAAAAAAAAAAGTTAAAAAAAAATATATCCCCTTTAATTTTACTTATTTACCGATCTGAACTCATCAGTCTTTCTAAACTTTGAAATTTCTTGTATATTTTTCTTGTTGATACGTTTTGTCGCGTTTGTTTTAATCTTAGAACGGAGGCACTATTGATACCAGCTAGTACAGCCATCAGTGAGTTGTAATTATTGTGGTTCCGTAGTTCAACTGCAATTGCCATAAACTTTGTCAATAAGGCAACTCTCTTACTCAACCGATTTTGTGTCACGATCACTGTTACAACCCAGGCAGAAATAAAGTTAAAATGGGCTATGGAAGCCTGAACTGTATTATTAGATTTGATCAAGTTGTTTGACCATATATTGCGTATAAACTCTCGAGGCTTTTATTTTTTTAATATAGAAAAATTAAAATTAAAATTCTCTTTTAGGTAGCTTCTATTTCTCTCTCATTCTCTCTTTTATATATATACAGATTTTATAATAGTTTGTTTATATTGTCAATATACCTTAATTCTTGAGAATAGCTCTGCTTCAATCCAAGTAAGCTGGTCAGCGATGGCTGATTCCGACAACTTTAAAAAGGTCCGATGTTGATCTTTCTCCGTCTTGTTCCGTAGTGAACTAATAAAACTGGCTGCTAACAACTGGTGACCCAAGGTAGAGGTCCAGCCTGTGGCAACAGATAATTCCCTTTGACAAAACGATTTTTGTTTTTCAAGACTATTATTATTATTACCACTAATGTGGTCATCAATATTAACCAGTCCTCCTGCAAATTCGGCACAGCGAGTGTCGGGGTTCTGTGATAGGGACCTTGCGGTGATTTGTGTGACCTTGCTGGGTAGTGCTTGATCCTGCAGTTTTTTGTTGTCATATAGTAATAATTCTTGTTGAATAAAGTTTGACATGCTAAAAGTTCCAGATGCATAGGCACTATCTTTCTTTTCTTTTTTTCTTTTTGCACACTCCTCCTCATCTTCATCTACGTCAGACATGCCCCAGGTAATATCAGGGTCCTCTAATGGTGGTTCTCGTACGACAAGTGGGGCAAGCGAATCACAAATGGGGGTTAAACTCTCATGTTTGGAAATGCCATCTAAAAACAATATTATTCGTTTTCGAGAATTTGAGCTGTAAAAATCATTCCAATAGTTAGATAGCCAAAGTGAAAAAATACAGTGTATCCTATATTATATTATATCCGCATATTTTTTAATAAAAGTTTATAAAAATATATCTACAACAAAAATAAAGAGTTACCTTTTTTGTAATGTAGTAGGCATCGAATCTGATATGCCTTCTTTTTCGAACCTAAATAGATAATTATATATGTTTTGTTTAATAAACACTGATGACTATAGTGCTGATATTTGTTTATTACCTATCGACTAACATATCCACAAGTTCATTCGGTCTCATAAATTTACGGAAGAAAGTCAAGAAAATAGGTATAATGTTTTCATCTAATAATGTTGATAATAAAGTCAGCTAACTCCTACTCTTGTAAAAATAAAAAATAAAAAAAAATCAGAGGATGTTTAGTAACCTGCTTTTCCATATTCTGTTGATAATAGTCGGTCTACAATATCTTCTACAGTCAAGCCAATACCAAATGAATCACTGAATAAATGTATTAAATTATTAAATAAATAAAATGTCATATCGTCTGTTTAATAAATAAGGAATATAAAAATAAAAAACAAAATAAAAAAAGAGATAGAAAGAAAAAAGAAAAAATAAAAAGGGACTGTACCTACTATCTTTTGAGCCACGGCGACTGTAATATGAAAAGGGTATTGTAGTACGTTTATGGTCTTTTTCGGAGTCGGCCTCTGGTCCCGATGTTGTACTGTCGGTTGTCAACCCATCCTCTTCAGCATCACACGAGTGATTCCGATTCATATCGAGTGCAAAACCTGCATCTGGAAAATGAAGCGCCAACAACTTTTTAAATAAATTTTGCATCGTTTGTACACCATTATCTGAAAGGGCATCCACATTAAAATGCTCTAAACTGAATAGCTTGGTGATTCTCTCGACAAGAATTGGATCAACTTTAGATATTGTCGTCAGATCTGATTTTAGTCCTACTAGATAGACCGGAATATCGCGTGATAGGTAGAGATCTGTCAAGGAGTTTTTTTTTTATGTTTTTTTTTGTTTTATTTTTTTTATTTTTTTATAAGGAGAAAAAAAGGAGAGTTATTAAAATCAATCAACATAGTCACTATAAAAAAATTCACTGCTATTTACTTAATAAATCGGGTATACAGTCAAATGAGTCTCTATCGGTTGTATCATAACAAACCAAACCACCATGAATTTTTGGAATGTCCTAATATATATGTGTTTAATACATAATTAAATAATATGAGCCGAAATATTTTCATATGGTTATTTACCTCTGGAAGGTTTTTTTTTGTCATTTCAATAATATCCACAGGATAGTTGATCGAATCTATACTGATTTTTGTATGGTGGTACTGAAGATCTTTTCGATTGGAGTTAGTGAGGGAGGGAGGGAGGGAGGGGAGAAAAGCCACTAAAATAATTATCGTTCCATCATACCTGGTCTATTTGAATCATGTTTAGCTATCAAGTTTTGTAAGCCAAAACGTATCAGAGTTGACTTTCCAATGTTTGCCGCGCCTGATACAACAAGAACGGTGGTTTTGATATCCTAATGATAATATAAATATTTAACCTTGTCTCTTTATACATATATACATATTCAATAAAATAGTGTTCTCGTACATCAATCGAAGGTAGTGGTTTATTTAGTCTATCTATTAATGCTGATGCTCTTCTAAATCCAAGGTTCTGGTCTGAAGACTGGGTTATAGATGCTAGTTTTCGTGATATCCACATGGCCATAAAAGGCAAGCTATTATTATTTTCTTATTTTTTGTATTTTTTTTTTCAAAAAAAAAAAAGCAAGAAAGAAAAGAAAGAAAGGGAAAACTGACTTTGACACCACCTCCTTTTTTCTTTTTATTTTTTAAATACATACATTTAAATATGGTTGTGACTCGGGTAGTGTATATTTATTAAATGCATTGAGACTTCATCCTTTTCATTTAAACTCAACTATTCGAACAATTATACACTTTACTATACTGACAGCAATTATTATTTCTCATATTTTGCTATTCCTTTTAACCAGTCCAGCCATCTATCCAGACAACTAATTTTTTTTAGTAACTGCGGTCATTCGTAATCACACTAAGCGAGTAAATGTTTTTAGTTTAATACATTGACTTGTACAAAAGAAGAAGAGCACGTTTCAATTTTAGATACATTTCATTCATGGCTATTTGTATTCATCACACATCGACTTTATTTTATTTTTTATGCAAAATTTAAAAAAAAACTGTATAGCTGCTGATAGTCACTGATATAATACACAGTCTTTCCCATTTTTATTTTTCTTGTTTTAAACCTGTTGTTATCTATTATTAAACACATTATCGCATAGTATTTACCACTTTAAATAAATAAACATGTTATAGTAATCTATTTTACGCTTTTTTAGATATACCTCTCTTTTTATATGTAAATTAAAATACTGTATAGACTTATAACGTGTGTCTATGTAGTATTTGACAGACACATTATTGTTTTGCTTTTTGCATTTTTTTTTTTTGCATGTATGTTAATGGAAACAAGAATCGTTTATACATTTTATTAGATACAGACTGTTGTATTATAGTTGAATATGCAAAATATGAGGCAATATATATATATTTGTACATCTGGTAAAAGGAGTCGTAAATAACAAATCAATATAGAAAGCTCATTACTCCGTGAAAATGTAAAAAAAAAAGAAAAAAATTAGTTTGTGTAGCATATATACTATTTAATCTACTGTCTTTGACAGAATAGAAAAATAACAAAAAAAACTCATTTAATCAATATAAAATGTTATATTTGAGCCCAAGATACTTTTTATTTTTGTAATATGATTGATATATTATAACTATATGGTGCTATATAAATATATTGATATTCTTGTAAAGCACGTATTTTTATTATATTTTAAGATATTTAAAAGTGGCAATATATATTTTAAAAGGTAGAGCACGGTTCTAAAAGGAGAGAATATCTCTTCTCATATGAAAAAACAAAGTTTGTAATAGTTTTGTAGCACTATCACAATTTACTCCTTAATTTCTCCTGTATAAACTTTACTTTTCTTTTTTCTCTCTCTATTGCTAAATATTCAATATTAATATCTTGATATTGTAATATTGTTATATAATAATTAAGTGAATGTTTTTATCAGTTATAAAAGCCCTACGGATATTAAAGTGCACTATAAAAAAATGGAGGAAAAATCTGGTATTTTCCTATTTTGTTCTTTGTGAAATAAAACGACTTAAAGTGGCAATGGTAAGGAGTTCAAAGTAAAAACAACTTAATTACACCTTTTGCCAAAATGATGTCGCAAGAAAAAAAATTAAAGTGTCGCATATATACAGTAAAAACAACGCTAAAGGGTGGTTTTTTTTTTAATAAAAGGGCGAGGAAGAAAAAAATTCAAAGGGTTGGCCTATAGTATCTCAAATAAGTAGTAACTTTGTTATTCATGGTTCCATATGCACAGACCTGGTCCTAAAGAAAAACGGTTTGAAAAACTGTAGGTTCGCAGTTACAATGATGTTTAGAGCAATGTAATATGAAAAATAGCGACAATGATAATAAACAAGTACTCAACATTTCAAGGATTGATTTTTATTTACATATTGAAAGGCTTATCGCACTAAAAAAAAAAGTCATTACTCTTCTCCAAACAAATCAATTTTTGTTGCTACGTATCGTTTTTTGGTTAATTTAATGTGCTTGATGTTGGAGGATTTTAAGGCACTAGTATAGTATTTATATCAGACATACATGTGAAATTAACAAAAAAAGGTACAGTTTGAAAATCTGGTGTAGTGCAAAAATCTGGTGTCATAGGAGAATCCGGTGCGCTTATAAAACATTACACATCAATCAGAGTATCTTTTTTTTTCCCTTTTCTTTTTTGTTTTTAATTAATGGCAAAAACAATTACTAAACCTTCCACATTAGCAGAACTTAGACAATATTATTAATTATGGATCAAACAAATAACTATAGCTGTGTTTTATGTGGAAAAGAAATCAATAGTGTTGATACTTTAAGAAAACACAGACGACGTGTCCACATTTTTGGAGTGAACATCAAGCTTGTAGACTGAGAATCTTTTTTTTTTACTTTTTAGTTAATGTTACGATTCCTCTCACAAATGGTTTTTTAAAGTGCCCTTTAACACAATCACTAGACCCGGAGGGTTCTGTTATGCTTGTGTCCGGTACAGAGCAGGAGTAAACAAACTGAAAGTTGCTCTGAAAGCATGAATAGTCAATATAATTTCCTGCTTTTTGAAGTATGTAATCTTCTTAGCCAACTACATATGGCAAATCGACTTGTGTCCTGTATATACAGGAAACAACGGGTGCCATGTATGGCGGACACGAGTACCGGACACTCGTTGATTCCGTACACCTGTCCTGTATGTTTCCCTCAACGTTTAGGTCTAGTGAATGCAAATGTGAACTACTCAACACGGATACTTTATCTAAGCACATGAGAGAACAAGATGATAAAACTATCACTGTGTCAGCCAGTGTAGAAAAACAAAGTAAAAAGAGAATGTCCGGTGAGAACTTTTATTTCAATACTGGGGCCAAACGAGCCTTATATGATCACGAGTATCAAAGAGTATATCACTTATCAGCTGGACTTGTTTGTGAACCTGTTGATCTACACATTTCTCATCTTGATGAGAAAGAGAACATATCAATAACTGGATTATTTCAAACTAGTACTGTAAAGCACTTTACAACCGCCCTCCTCTTTTACAACAATACAAGATCTCTTCCTATTGAAGCAGTTATCCAACTTCATGAAGAAAAAGTCAACCCTATCAAAGCACTCCCAAATTTAACAACCACTCCGATTCTAAAAGATATTCGTTTATCCAATCTACCGGGTCTAATGGATCTTTATACATATAGCAAGCCTGATGCTGACTTGATCAAACTTTTAAACTATGATTTTCAGAATGTCACCAAATTTAATGTTCGCTTTTGCAAAATTACACATAGATGCTATTGTTTACTCTGAAGATAAGAGTCTTCTATTATTGACCTGTAAAGCTTATTGTCGGTTAAAATCAGTGGATATGCACGCGGAAACAAGCATGAAGTCAAGTCCTGTTAACAAACAATCTTTATTGGTTGGGATATATGAAGAGTCAGATGGTCACAGATTAAAGAATAAGCTCAAGATTGGTGGCTACCATACGAGTGTATTGTTAACTATGTCTGCTGATCTTGGAACGTATTTTGATATAAACATTGGCCCAAGCACGAATATGTCACCATCTTGCTCTCTCTCAATCATTTATTCGGAAAATGATATAATAGAATACAAAGAAACCATGAAAGTAGTAATAGATTATGAAATCAAACCAAATATTAGTAACATAAGACAGCTAATTTTAGACTTCGGAAATATTAGCACATATAAACCATTCCGAGCGTCAATGGACTTATTAGAAAAGCATGAGACCCCTATGCCTGCCACGGTCTTCGATCTTTGCGATTTTCCTGGAAACAAAAATTATGGTGTGTCTGATTCAGCAATCTCAATGATTTATTCAAGATTTCTAAAATTAATGGCTTCAAATACCCTTCTCAATCTGCCTTACATATCAAAAACGCGACTTAATGATGCAGTTTTTTTTTTTAACGCTTATTATAATAACCAGGTAGGAAATTACGCCATACGTTTTGTGCTTTTTCTTTATTTTGGAATAAACATAATATGCTATTAATAAAATTCAGACCAATGGAACATACTATCAAAATTTGTCCAATCTCCTCAAACTGTATTAAATACGAACAACGAAGTAAATGCACTTTCATTCTATAAAAAACACGCTGGACCCTTGACGGACATGATGAGCTCGAGCTTATCTACAGCAAATAAACAAGTAAAAGAAAATGTCCAGAAGATCCTTATTGCAGCATATGGAAAACATGAACTATAATCTTAATTTGTTTATCAATATTCTCTTTACAGGCATATTATGATTCATTTCTGTTTGTATTATGTATCTTCAATATTTTTATTTATTATTGAACTTCTATAACTTTTTGGGCCAAGTCCCGTTATTAACAATAATGATAATAGTATTAGTATTGAAATTGATAATACATATTAATAGTAATAATAACAATGTTAATAATAATACCAATGGTAATTAAGTACTGTAATTATAAAATGAATACTATCCCGTCTTTCTCAACCATCGTAAGCTGTTAAAATTCCAAGGGAAAAAAAAAGACTAGTAATTGATTAAGTATGCTTTTATAGTTTGATAATGTTCTCGGAGATACTATGATTATTTCTTTAGACTAGACAATTCCTTTTCTTACTTTACTGTAACCTATGAAAATAAATCTAAATATTCAACAGTCATCTTCCTGTTGTAGAATTTCAATTTATATTACATAATAACAAGCATATTTAAGCAGGAGTATGTTCTTTGTTTACACATAGAGCATATAGATCAATTATTATTTTTATTTTTATTTTACAAAGTCTTTAAAAACATATTTTAATGTCTGTTGTTTAATAACTTGATATTTTAGTTGTGCTAGATTTGAAGCATGTTGACATTTCAATCCCAAGCGATCACCCATTTTATTACGAAATATCAAGGCAGCCACCTTCATATTTTATTTCATAATAAAGACATCTAATAACAGTCTCAGTATTTATACTGTCTTTTATCATTTTTATCATTTTGTAATATTTCATATTCTAAAAGATTACACTATTGAACAATTGTGGTCATTAGTTAAGGGTGAAATGAAAAGAACCATGTTTACAAAATAAGAAACTATGAACTCGAGAATTCGTGAAGCCTGTAAGAATACTCATCCAAGCAAGTTGTACGCATTTGTTGAAAATCCAAAGCGTCGAATTATCAAATGTTATAAAAAATAAGAAAGTAGAGCTTTTATATTACTATATCGAAGTCAAGTGCATCATATGCCAACTATTATAATGTATTTGTGGTAATGAGTCTTTATTGCTATTAATCAATGCGCCGCCATTTTATTCCTTTTTGAACGACAAATTATTTTCTTGGCAAACGACATTCAAGTCTTGGGTGAACGACATTTTAAGCCTGGACCAGCGACATTTTAGTTCTAAATCAGCGACATTTTTTTCGTGCACAACGACATCCAACCCAAAATCGGCGACAAAATATACCGGAAAAGGTGTACTGTTTTTTTTTAGTTTGATTCTGCGCATTGATTCTGCGCATTGATTCTGCGTATTTATGTATATTTTGTACTATAGAATTAAAAAATGTACTCAAAACCAAACTAAAAAACATGTACGCATTTTGCTTTGAAATATTTATATTGTATTATTTGAGAGTAAAACAATGAATATTTTTGGTGGTTACATCCTCCAATTTCCGAGCAGAAAATCTCCAAAAATCGAATTAAAAATACACCAAAAGAGAAGATACTTTATTGTGATATGAAAGTATGCAATTCTTGGAAATGATGAGCAGTCCTACAGCTTAC
>VCJD01003155.1:20434-32209 GCA_024140245.1 Backusella tuberculispora | reverse complement strand
GGAACTCATAGTTTGTTCCTTTTTTTTTTTTTTTTTTTTTCGTAGTATTTTGCTTTGTATGTTTTTATATCTGGACGCAGGAAACTGAGTTGCAAAATAAAAGAGATGCCTCCTTAAAATAAGTCAAGTCAAATGATGTTTGTGTTTATTTTTTTAATAACGAATTATCGCAAGAAAAAAGTATTGTTATATTGCAATAGCAACTGTTGATTCAAAAGTAGACCCAAATAGGTATGATTTATTCTGATATCATTGGTGTCATTGTAGTTGTTTTTTTATCGCACATAACATTTATTATATTATTATAGTATTACGATTTATTTATTAAGTTTTTAATAGATCAAACTGTGTTTTCATGATAGAAAGTTGGATTTCACAATCTTCAATTTGACCATGTGTAAGAGCTAATGCATCCTCGCGTTCGTTTATTATGTTACAAAGACGGATTCGGTCCCCAATATGGTTTTCTACTTTATATTTCAAAATAGCAGTCTCATTCCTTGCCTTTAGATTAGCTGCTTCTAGTTGAGCCAATTCCAAATGATCAGAGAGTTCAGTCAAGGGCTGGGCCTGCAGCGCCTCTGAAAGATGCTTCTTTAATTGTTTTATTTTAACTACGTCTTCTTCTATATGAACTTCAGCCTGAATCAGGCGTTCCTTCATCGAATTTAATTCTTTCAAGGTGCGTGTATGTGCTTCTTGTGCTTCCTGGGTTCGTAACTGTGTTTCTTGTGCACGGTAACCTGTAGCAATAAGAGATTCTGTGTTATACTGTTCCTTTTTTTGCAATTGGCGTATCAATCGATTATTGACTTCATTTTCACTTAGAATTTGAGATAATTTCTTTTCCAAGTCTTCACATTTATTAAACTCTTGTTCATTTTTTTGAATAGCGATACATTTTGATTTGAAATAAGCCGCTTCTTGAATGACTGCTGCCTTTGCTTGTTCGGCTTCATTGACGTGCAATTGCATGGGTTCTAATAACTGTGATACACTGGCTTTTACACGACGTAGTTCGGTTTTAAGAGAAACTATTCTTTCAAAAAGTTGAAATCGATTCTCAGGTAGACTATCATCAAGCTCCATTAATAATGTTTCATCTGCCTCTGGTGGATCGGATTCTCTCTTAAACTCTTTACGTGCTTTGGCCACTTCTTTACGCCACCATTCTTCTTTTTCTTTCATGTTGTAAATGATTTGATCTCTTGATTTGATTTCATTTAATAGATCTTGCTTTTGGGGTATTTTTTGGACTATGCTTCGTGGTCCTTGGCGTGGTGGTCTTTTTGGTGGTATTTGTAGACTGGGAGGAGGCTGAGTATCGCTATTCTGATTGGATACCGATATATTGGGCTCTTTTGGAGATGTGGCACGTGCTCTTTTAAGAGCAGCCTCAGGAACGACAGACAGAGGTCTTGATGTAAGTGGTGTCGGGGATGTAGGGGATGTAGGGGACTTAGGTAATGTCTATATCAATATGACGTTATTATATATAATATATATGTCGAATGTTATTTTATAAATAGATAGAGCGATGATTATATCAATAGATAGATAACTTACAACAATGGATTCTGGATAATAGGAGTGGCGTACAGGTGGATCAGGAATAGGTGGATAAGTCAACATTGCACTGTTTAAGAGATAAACGTAATTATCATCTAATTTAATGCGATCATTATCACCTCCTAGAGTATAAAGCGTTTCTTTTACTTTTGTCATGGTAAGACTATGCTTTGGGTTTGGACCTGGTCCCAAATCTTGGAATTTGTACCATCGCCTAGCTATAAATGATAAATATTGGTTTTAGCTTAATATATAAATACAATAGCATCTATTTATATATATATATTAATTTACCTTTTATTCTATAAGAATAAACATCGTTTAGACAGATACCATCTTTATCTTTACCACCTGCAATATAGAATATATCGTTTACAAGCTCACAGGCACATTTTTCTCTTGGAGTTGGTACATAACCTTGTGCGTCTATCTGTGACCATACTTGAGAAGTTAAATTCAATGCCCACAGATCATTGAATACAACTTCACCATCTGTACCTCCAAAACTGTTTATTATTATTTAAGTTGGTACTACTCTAACACGAGTTTTGTTTTTGTTTTTGTTTTTTTTGTTCTTATTCTTATTCCAACTCACATGTAAAGTGTTTGTTCAAAGATAACAGAGATATGGCCTGATCTTGCTTTAGGTGGTCTATTTCTATAATGAATCAACTCCCATTTTGGTATTTGGTTCACTATATAGTATCAATTTATATATGTAAATATATTTTTTTTGTCAGAGTTAAAATGATTAGATACTTGCGTGTATTGATATTAAAGGTAAAAAGATCATCAAAAAAATTATTATTCTGCATTCCACCCCAAATATAAACAGCATTATTGGTTAAAGCAATAGAATGACCAGCACGCTCCATTGGCCTATATCCTTGGGTTTTAATACGTTTCCATTTCTTTTGATCTATTATTATGTATATAAATAAATTAGTATATCTAATGGTCACAAATGTGCTCAGCATATGCTATGCTATTTATGAAGATACTTGCTTATATTGAAAATGTATAAATGACCATCGTAAGGTTCATCGAGTAATGGCTTTCCTCCAAACACTAATTATTCGTCAATTAGGATTTTCTTAAAATGTATAAAAAATAATAAATATAATAGTTTTTACTCAAGACATGATCTTGGAGAGTAGCAATGACTGCTGCTGTTCTAGGAGGGGGAACATCTCCTGTTACATGAGGTGTGGTTACTGTCAAACCGCCTAACATACGAACCAAGTAAAATAATGAAATGTTAAATACAGAGAGCGTGTAGACGTTTTATTTAATACTAATACTTTACGGGTGTCAATAAAAACAAGATCTTTTTTAAATGAACCTCTGTAAATGCCACCATAGATCACAATACTACTCTCTCCAAGAGAAGCGGCAGCATGGCCAGTCCTAGGTAATACACCGTGAAGCTTCTTTTGTGACCAAGGATAAACTGTCTTTTCAGTATGTTTAGAAAATTTTGAAAAGAGTGACATTCACCCCTTCTTTTAATATGAAGAATAAAAGAGAAGAATAAAAAGATGCATTATTTCCTTTTTGCACCTAATTTCTTTGTATTTTTTTAAAAAAAAAAAAAAAATTGGCCAATCAAAGAAAAAGAAGAATTACTTTACAAAAATAGGCGTGTTACTACTTTGTGCTGCATTTTGAACGTGGGCAACTGGACTTGTTTCTGCTTCATCATTGGAACCACATGAATGATTGGTTTTGGTTACTATTGATTAGATTTTTTGGATACTCTAAATACTCCTAAAAGGGAAATATAATTATTCTTGTATCATCTCTTAGAATAGCATTTAAAGTATGTTAGTTTTCTATGAAAAGTCATATCTTCAATATAATTGAATAGACCTGACGTCGTTCCATTCAAAAAGCTCAATGTATGATTCTGCGAAAATTCGATCTTCGATGTATTCTAGCAGTGACAAATAGATTTCTGTAGAAAACGAATCGATGACATTGTGCTTTAAAAAGTGCTGGCGATCCTAAATGACTTTCCACGTTGGATTTGATAGATAAAGGAAGCTGGTGATGGGCAATAGCTCAAAATCGACTATCAGAACAGCAAAGCCGTTATGTGTTTTTCCCGAGATCCTCTATATATTATATAAACCATTTTCATTAAGTTTAGACTTCATCATAATAAAATGAAACAAAACACACACACACATATATATATATATATATATATATATATATATATACCCTTTTTTATTGTGATGCAATTGACAATATAATTTTAGCTTTTTTCGTTTTATCCGAGTAATTTTTTGAAATAATGTATTTTATTTTATCATGAAAATTATTTTTAAGGTTCCAAGCGCTTAGGATCACGAGGGAACAAGCTGGAACGACGAATGTTACCCAATGCAAGATAAAGCATAACAACACGTTCCAAACCAATACCACCACCAGCGTGAGGAGGTGCGCCAATCTTGAATGCATCAATGTAAGGTTGAATGGTAGAGATATCAATTTCATGAAGCTTAGCACGTTCTGTCAAGAATTCAGGATCGTGAATACGCTGAGCACCTGAAAGAATTTCTTCGCCACGCATGAAGAAATCATAAGAGTTGGAGTAACCAGGATTGTTAGGATCAGGCATGGTATAGAAAGGACGAACAGCAAGAGGGAACTTGTCAAGAATATAGAAATCGGTGTGATACTTTTCTTTGACCAATTTACCGAGAAATCTTTCATTGGCAGTGGTCAAATCCTCAAACTCACCCATCTCAACACCAGCATCCTTCAACATTTGAACACCTTCCTTGAATGACAAACGGAGAGTCTTGGGAAGAAATTCAAAGTCCTCAAATTCATATTGCTTCTTGATGGTTTCGATTTCTGTGCTGTAACGTTTTTTGAGGTTGGTAAAGATGAAGACAAATAATTCATCAAGGACATCCAAAACTTCGTGGTAATGTTCATTGAAGGCCATCTCCATATCGAGACCCATGAATTCAGTCATATGGCGATGGGTATTAGAATCTTCGGCACGGAAAACGGGAGCAATCTCAAAGACTTTTCCAAAATCAGCGGCAATACACATTTGCTTGTAAAGCTGAGGGGATTGAGCCAAAAAGGCACTGTTTTTGAAATAAGTGACCTTGAATACATTGGATCCACCTTCGGAAGCAGTGGCAATTAACTTGGGTGTATGGATTTCCATGAAATCACGCTCAACCAAGAATTCTCTGAACAACAAACAGACAGCTGATTGTAAACGGAAAATAGCATGGTTGGTGGTAGTACGAAGGTCGAGAACACGGTTGTTCAAGCGAGTGTCGAGGTTAACACGAGCCAACTGGGCATCTTCGTCATAAGAGCTTTCAGGACGAGAAGCATCATCCAAAGAGAAAGCAAGACGAACATTGACTTCAGAGACAACATGGATCTCCTCAATGGCAAGTTCGGCACAAGAGACAGTACAGCTCTTGACTTCTTCAACAGGCTTTACAATGTTTGCCTTGACAACAACAATAGATTCAGCAGGAATACCAACACAATACTTAACCATTTGCTTGGAAATAGTCTTGTCATCAGCAGTAATAATACCCTGGATAGTAGAAACACCTTGACGGAAAACAAAGAAACACATCTTACCACCAGTAGCACGAGAAGTCTGAACACGAACACGGACGGTGACAGATTCACCGGCACGCGAACCATCAATCTTTGTAATATCCTCATACTTTGTATCTGATTTTAATATTTAATACACCTCTCCTTCCTGTCCTTCTTTTTTTAAAAACTTTAATTTACCTGTACGTGTTTGAGATTGGTTCATAGGGAGTTTACCATAACGATCAACTGAAACATCCTAAGTCGGAAGAAAACATAAAGAAAGGATAAAAGAGAAAAAATTAGTACGGAAACCCTATTTTATCGCAACATACACACACACGCACACACACAACTTTCACATTTTATACTTACTACATTGTTAGCGTCTCTATCAGCCTTTTCAGCAGCGAGCTTGGCAGCGGTGGCAGCCTTTCTCTCAGCCTTCTCTTTATCTTTTTGGAGCTTCTTGAAAGCCTTCTTGGAGATGGGCTTACCCTCATCACTAAGAGAATAGGTACAATTGTTTAGAAACGTACCATTTTCGCGTATATATTGCTTTTAAAGAATATCAACTTACTCGAAAAATTGCTCTTCGGTCTTTGGGGCGGTTTCCTCAACAGTTGGATCTTGAGCTGGTGGCGCTGACATTTTAAAACAGAGTAAAGAACTGATTTAGGTGTGGAAGAAAAACAGATTGCAGTAGAAAAAAAGTTTTAAAACTCAGACAACTCACGGTCACAGCATCATTCTACGTCATCATCTTGAACTTAAAGGTATAGTTTCAGTTTGGCATCCAACGCTTTACTGATTGATCTCAAAGTATCCAAACATCAAACAAAAATTAAAGATTAAACTTGGTTTTTTCATGTTAATTATTTTTATAGTACTTTTGATGAATTCTAAAAAGAAAAAAAGAAAAAGACAATCATCTTGACAATCATCAAAATAAGATTATCCGGTGTTACAATTTTAGTAATTTTTATTGAAAAAAAAGGAGCTAGATAGATCTATAAAAAAAAAGTTCCAAGCACTTTTTTAAATAAATAACGCTTCAAACACTCGCTGTCTAACCTTAATGCTATTATTTATATAGTTTATTTCGCTTTTTTATACGATCTATTTAATTATTCAAAAGAAAAGACATAGAAAAATGACGATGGCGGTGACGCATGTACCAGGTAACTTACTTTTGTTCAAAACGGGGTTTTATTAAACTTATTACACCATTTTAGTGTCTTTGTGAATACATTTGTTTATTTCTTATAAGTAGAACCCAAAAAGTTTATTCTTAAGGACTTTCCCTTATGTACTAAAATATATATTATATTAAAAGTGCTATTTTTTACATTTCTATAGTAACTTTGTAAAAAGTATCATTTTTTAAGCTTTAATCTGATTTTGAGAAACAAAAAGACGTTGCAGATCACATATTAGTGATATCATTTATTACTAAATATAGTATAAAGATCTTCAATCTCATCAAGTACTCTGAAAAATAAACAAACACATTTTACTATTGCCCTGAATTTATTTTAATTATAAAAAGGAACGAACAAGGATATACTTTAAAGAAAAGAAAAAAGTAAAAAAGTAAAAACATAAAAGCATAAAAAAAACTAGAAGCACATATTTATTAAATCACTTTTAATATTACTACTATTATTTAGAGAGGTAGTGCAAAATATACAAACCTGTCCTATTAAATTTGATTTTAGTGTCTTATTTCTAGTTTTTCGCTCCTTTTTTTAATTTTGTTTTTCTTCTTTTTTTTTTGTCTTTCTTGAAAAATAAAGTATATAAAAAATGACAGTAGAATATCATAGACTGGGGAATGATCCTCACAATAGTTTATTATTAAAATACAAGTTTGCAAAAGCTTTATCGCTCATTAGCTTAACTGCTATTGTGAGTATGACGCTGGTATCCTTTCTCTATCCAGGTAAAGTTCGGTATAATATAACAAACGAACAATAAAATAAATCTTATAAATATATTTATATATGCTTAGATTTGTTTACAACATCCAAGTCAAGTACAGAAACATATAATTTACCAAATAATATTATAATACCACCAAGTGATGATGGGAGCTACACTCCTCCATCACCAGACAGGGCTCTGTTGGGTGCGATACGACATGCATCTCCTCAAGATATCCAAAAATATTCTCAGCTTCTAGATCAACAAAAGGGGTTCACCGACAAGTGGGACTATAATCAATATAATGAATGTGGACAATGGCAAGAAGAATATACAAAGTTACATGAAAGAAATTTGAACAGTTTAACAGATTATCAAAAAGGTGTTTTCCGATCGGGAATAACAAAGGAAAACAGGCCAAGATATATTTCTTACGTTTGTACTGCTATTGAAAAAGATAGAAATCGAGGCTGCGGTGGTCTTGGTGATCGAATGAATGGTAAATATATTAAATGCAAATAAATAAAAGAAGAGGATGTTAACTAATGGAGGTTTTTTTTGCGGGGAAATATAGGTATGATATCTACATTTTTTTATGGTTTGCTGACAGATCGAGCCTATCTTTTAAACTGGGATGAGCACAACCCTTTACCGTTGGAAACAGTGTGGGAACAGCCTTTTATTAACTGGACTCACGACCCAGTAGAAATGGAAAAGCTATTTAACTCAAAAAATGAACTGCTAGGATATGAACAAGTAACTATGCTGAATCAAAAGTTGTCTGTTATTACAAAAAAAATACTTCCAAAAGGTGCCGATACAGATTTTAATCAAGTCTGGAACCAAACATTTATACAAGTCAGATCTAATCGAGGTTACATAATTAATACTTTTAACCATCATCCACGATATACGGAAAAGCTTAATAGCATTGGTCTCACCAAAGAAAATGCATTTCAATGTATCACAAATTATCTATTTAGGCCTACCATTGGAGCACGACGTTTCCTCAATGCTTATAAATATGCTTTTCAAATGGATTCAATACTCTCTATTGGTATTCAAATTCGGACTGATGATAGTGCTTTGGCAGATCCAACCAAGGACATCAATGACCTAAACAAATGGTCTCACTTCTTTAACTGTGCATCTGAGTTGGCACAATACAAAATAAAGCCAAATCAGCACGTGGTATTCTTTTTAATAACAGATTCACAGCATCTAAGAGATCAATTTGCATTACTCAACGAAAACAAGACCATGGCCGCTACTTACTTTGGAGATATTGCTTACAAATCAACAATGATTATAACAGGATTACCCATAGAGCATATAGAAATTGATCAAGTCAGCAAGAAATATGGAACTGCAGAACAGCGTAAAAAGGCAAATATTGAACGTATGTTACCAGGTTCAAACAGCGCATATATAGAAAACTGGCTTCTAGCGTATACAAAATATAGAGTGATTAGTCCTCAAGGTTATGGTAAAATGGCTGCTTTCTATTCGGGTTCGGATTATACTACAATTTCCATACCTAAACAACCTTCGCCATCTCCTACTTGTTCAAATGAAGATGCATTTATAAATTATGATTGGTTGAGTGAGCAATGGAGTTTGGGATAAGGATAATAAATATACTTCTATATCTACATCTACTTTTATTATGATTATATTTTTTTTAAAAAAAAAAATCAGATCAGTTGTTCTGTCAATGAAACTAGAAAAGTAAATTTTCAATTTTATAACTTTGTACATTCCAAATAACAAAAAAACATAAACTTGACGTATTGAATCAAAACGTTCATCATCATGTATTATTTATTTTTTATATATATTGTATGAAATACCTCAATCTATCGATGTTTTTTTTTAAAAAAAAAAAAGAGAAGCTCATCAGCAACGATATTTTAGAAAACACTAGCGCGTATTTTTTATTCTAGAAGAAATCATTGATACATCAGGAGTATTGGCATATAACGCATAGACAAATTGAGCATCATTACAATCGAGGTTTAGAAAAATACAAAAAAGTAAGACTTTTCTGTTTTTATTTGGGAAAAAGGTTCTTAAATCTCCCTCCTAGAAAAAGAAAAAGAAAAACTCGTTGCGTCTAAATTAGTCAATATATCAAGAACTGTGTAGACTTGTTTTTATTTGTAAAAGTTTTTTTTTCCATTTCTTAAATAAAACACAATTATACATAAATAATCATTATATATTGTGATCGTATATTTATCTGATTTATATTAATAAATAGTATACAACAGAGCCTCTTGAGAGAGAAATAACGGTGCTCCTTTATAAGCTTGCTATAGGTTCTACTAAAAGAAGGGAGTATAAAATTACTCCTGGGTAGCATATACTTAGTTTTTTTTTTACTGTAGTTTTTTGTACCATTAAATAAATCAAACGTTTATTTGACTATTTTCTTATAGGTATAAAATAAAATTGCGAATATTTCTTTTCCAGGCTAATGCTTTTTTAAATTTTATAATTACTTATCTCAAAGTACACCATAAAGCCTATGTTACGAGAAAGCAGTGACACGCCATAGCTATCTCTGACTATACCACAACTACCTCTTTTTTATCTATTCTTTCCATTATAACTCAATTTCATTTCAAACAAAGACAGACCATAAGCTCTATACAATAAATAATATATCAGCAAATAAAAATAAATAGAGCTGGTAACTGCTAAATATTGATAATCGAAAATTGCCACCTGAATTTTTGTGACATATTAAGAAACCAATAACCTCCAATGAGTAAACTATACGAGACCGAATTATCAGCACCTATTTAAGAGAAAATAAGTAGAATTGCCCTGAATTAAATATTAGCTTTGCTAATGATATATATACTAATCAAATGTTTTAATTCAACCTAACTATTAATAGTGTTGTATTCAAGTATTCCAAACATCTATTAGCATGGTTAATAAGAATTTAATAAAACTATGTTAAGCGAACATTAAAAAGTGCTAAAAATAAAGAGGAGCATTTAAATAAATTATAATGAAATGTACGATAAAACAAATAATAAAAATGTAGTATATCGCTTAGATAATGTTACAAATATATCAATCCCTAACTAAAAATTAACAATAAAGCATAGGTTTAAATAATAATGTAATAATGAGAAAACAAAAGAACCGAATGATTGAAAATAATAAATGCTAAAGAAGCAGGCATTAAGAGTCAGAGTTTATATGTCCACTCTCGAAAATCCTGTCAGTCCGTGAAACAGTCAAATTAGGCCAATCACAAATGTTTAATCACGTGACTAATATATATATATATATATTTCGTGAGATGCGACGCAGAGAAACTATAACTAATTTGAAGCAGAAACTTCCAATGTATCAGTAATTGTTATAGACGGATATATACAGACATTACATCATTTTAATATTTTTATAAATTAAAATGATTATTAAGTATAATAAACATTATCAAGAAGGCAACTGTTCCATTATGCATGAAAAAGCAACATTTCATTTATACTTTATCCTAAAACACATATTAATTTAATACAAAGTTAGATATCCGTCATACCCGAATTTATATACACCGAATTATCTTTGAGACTGTAAGAAAAGGCAAGAAGTATAAATATATTCAACAATCTACGATCACAATTGTATATGACAGCAAAATAGACTGAAGTTTCGATATTTAATTACACGACACAACAATACTGTGAAGATATAATTATAAGGAAAGTAAATAAGATAAATTTAAAAGTAAGATATTCGATTGTCCGATTTATTTATTGATTATGCTTGCTCAAGGGAGCCTTTTTATAGTTTTCAATATTAGTGAATATAATTCATAAAGTTCTTCAAGACGAGTTATGTCCAAATAATATTGGATAATGACGGAGGATAAGCTATTCTAAAGATTACTAACTGATGAAAACCAATAGTAACAATGGAATTACAAATAAGTAGATAAAGTAAACTAAGGTAGCAAAAGGGTAAATAATAATCATGCTTCTAACTAAGAGTAACGAAGAGGATACATAATATAACGAGTAAAATAACTAGATAATTATATGAATGTTGTGATGTTATAATATAAGAATAAAATAGAAGGATAATAATAATAGATTATTAATCAGAGTCGAATTAATAATAAGAAAGAGGATTTAAAAGATCCAGAACAATGTCAGAGACCTTTACTGAAGTTAGATGATATAAGTTTATTTACTGCGTCATATGTATGAAACTTGCTGGCAAAGTAGTAATTGATTTTAGATAAAAATGTAACTGAAAAGAAGTAATTAGCTGAATTGCCTTTTTTAAAGTAAGCTCGAAGCATGGTTTAAGCATGGTGAAGTCGCAGTCAAGTCAAACTAACAATCGTTAACGAAGTATATAAAAAAATGAGAACAAACTTGTATTGTTTTTGGCGTTTCATGTTCTGACAGATCAAAGTGGTAAATAAATGAAATTGATTCGCGTGACCTTGATTTGAGCTGAGTAGGAAAAATTATAATAATAATAGCCTTTCTTTGTTTTTTGTTTGTTTTGTTTCTTTTTACTTTAATCAATACTCTTCATTCTTTTTGATATTTTTATTTTTATACTTTTTACGTTTCTTTTTTATATATATTTTTTATAATGATAGTGTCGTAGTGTAATATATCACGTGATTTGTATGCTCTTTGGTTCAATATAGTTACTTTTAAATCGTAACAA
>VCJD01003140.1:26175-36554 GCA_024140245.1 Backusella tuberculispora | reverse complement strand
ATTTATGAAGTAAAGTTTTATTTTCAGTAAATGGATGCTTAAAAAAAAAAAAAAAGCCTCTTTATGAAAATCACAAAGTATAAATATATCTTATGATTGACAAATAAATTAGTTACTTTGTTTGTAATATTGAATTCTACCAAAAAGAAAAAAAAAGGTTCTTGATTCGTGATATATCAAATAATACTTTTTATAGAAATAATATTTACATAAACACACGTTTATGAATAATATACATTGATCATCTGGTGATTGATCATGAATGAAAAAAAAAGAAATTATTATAATTATTATAAAAAACCTCTAGACAGACTGAAGCCATGGATGTGCCAGCACTTGTTCAATGTTAATTCTTTTCTCTACATCTCGTTTCAACATTTTTTTTATAAGATCAAGTGAATCTATATGTATAGAAAAAATTAATAAACAATAAACAATAAACAATAAATATTTAGTAATTTATGTTGCTCAAAATCCAAATACCTTCTGATAAAACATAAGGAACCCGTAAATCCCGCTCCATGATTTCATCGATATTGTAAAAAGGATTCTCACGATAAATTAATGTAAAGAGTAATATACCGCCAGCCCAAATGTCTTGAGGAGGCCCTTCATACGACTTTCCCTTTAGGACTTCAGGGGCACAATATTCAAGAGTCCCACCGAATGTATCAAATGTTCTTCCTGTTCTAAAATAAGCAGCACTTCCAAAATCAATAAGATGTACACAACCCGTTTCATCTAAAAGGATATTTTCGTCTTTAATATCTCTATGTACGATCCGAAGTTCTTGTATATGGTACATTGCTGATGCCACTTGTTTAAATATACGCTTAACCTCTTCCTCCTTGATATTTTCATTTAATTCAATATAATCAAATAAATCCATGCTTTCTCCATATATTCTCATTACAACGTAGTATTTATCCTCGTCTTCAGTGTATGACTCTAAATAGCGCAGATCAACAAAAAATAAATTAGCTTATTTGTTTATTTGTTTATTCATTTATTTTTTTTACCTAAACTGCTGCAGTTTATATGTGGATGCTCTGCTAGCTTTCGCAGAATATGTATTTCTAAAGGTATCAGACCCAACTTTCGGTCTCTAATCCAGGAATCTATAATTATTTTTGACTTTTCAATGAATTTGATAACAACTTTTGTCTAGTTTGTTTTTGGAATATCAAAAAGTTAAAATTAATTTAATCACTTATTTGTTTTCCTCTCCTCCCCCTCTTCTTTTTTGTCTCCTTTGTTACCTTGGTAGGATCATCTTTTCGGTAGGCCAGTTTAGCCGTCCCATATGCACCTTCCCCTAAGGTTTCCAAAATAACATAGTCATCCATCGGACTCGGTTTACTTTGAGTATTAATTGTTGATTCAACCTCTGAATTGGTGCTTGTCTCTGATTTCTCATCCGAATAGAGCCGCTTTCCGGAATTACCAGATCCAAAAGATGATATACCATAAGATTTTACTGGAGGCCTTTTGCTACCTTTGGTCTCTTGACTTTGCGGTGCTAACGCTTCCGTTATGTCAGTCTGTTGATCTTCTAGTATATTATTCGGGTGCAACTGAGGCTCTTGATTGTGTACTACGTTGGCAGGGTATGTACTCTTTGATTTATTATTATCATCATGTAGCTGGGTGTTTATCACTCGTTTGATTGATCGTCTCAAGGCATGAATACGATCATAAGTAACCCATATACTAATGATGTCCTCTTCTTCACTTTCCAGTAGCCTTAATTGAAGTTGTACTTCAAACTTACTTCCGTCTCTGTGAACTGCGTAGATCATGGGTAACTTTTGATCATTGGGACTGATTGATGGTTTTCGCTCTAATGCTTTAAGAGATTGGTTTATTCCGTTATTATCCAACTTTTTGGTACTATCCATCGAGCATAAATCTGAAATGACCCATCTACAAGCATGTGTATTCACCGTACATGAATATTGCAAAAGGTTATTTCGACGAAGACCAGCTACTATTTCTGAAAATTGCGGGATTAGCTGGTCAATGTTTATTTTTTCAACAAGAACTTCAGTTGAGTAACCAAACAGATATTTAGCGGGAACTGGGTTGATACTTTGAATTTTTCCCGTATTGTGAACTGTAATTAGGCCAGCAATAGAAGGTAATGATACTATCTTTAGTAATAAAGGAAACTGAAAATCTTGATTTTCTTTTGGTTTCTGGTTCTGAAGATGAATCATGGTCGGAAAACTGATTCCTTTTGAAGAACGACCCCCATAAAACTTCATTTCATTGATTTTCCGTAAATTCACTCCAGGTGTATTTACATTACCGTTTGACAATCCTGGAATGAGTATTGTAACGGGTTTTCCAATCAGGTCCTCAGCCTTGTATCCAAATAGATCCTTGGTTGTCCCTATTAATTCTGTAATGTTACCCTAAGTATTCTTTTTATTAGTCTTTCGGTACGATTTTAATCAGAAAAAAAAAGACAGAGGAAAAGAAAAAAAACTTACTTTGGAATCAATAGCAGTGGATATAGAAGTTTCGTATATTTCTTCAAAGATCCATATATAAATACATTTTTCAAGGTCTGTACTTTTCTCTTTAAGCCATAGTGAAGCAGCTGACGTTTCACCTGATACTTTTCGAATTGGTACCTAATACAAACATCAACAAAAAAAAAACTCCCCCATTTCTTCCATTCCAAATTTTACTTACGACCATGCCATACATTAAAACATGTCCTTTTTCTAACTTTGTATCTTTAAGTGGATGCAAATGTGAGATCGAGCCAAAGTTCTTCCTTCTGGCCAAAAGGTTAGTTATTTTTGTTCGAAATGGTTCTTCCAGAACATCCAGTATAGATTTCCCAACATACGATTTATCAATCCCAAAACAAAAACTAGCCATATCATTAAATAATAACACAGTGCCTTCAACGTCAGTAGTTAAAATGACCTGATTTTGCGGTAAATAACGGGAGGGAGCGTGTAAAGCACGATTGTATTGTGCCACACAGGAAGGTGGGATGTTTGTTGCTGGTGTAACTTCATAAATTGGAGGCATGTTGTTTTCGGTTGGATCTATTTGAATAGTTTGTCTTCTTCCGCGATTATGATAATCATCCAAATCCAATAACTGTGAGGTGTCACCCCAAAAAACACTATCTTCATTAGGCGATGTGGGTGTAGAAGATGTAGGGTAGCATGGCTCTTTCTCTGCCTCTAATGATTTGACTGGTTCATTTTGCATTGATGGCGATTTTCTTAACTCAGATGAACCCCCGTTGCTTCTCCAGTCTGCTTCGTTTAGTATGCCTATGCTAGGTTGAGAAAATCGTCTCCCTCCGGTTCTCCACCTGATACGCTGCATATAATCCATCTCTCGATTTAAAGCATTCTTTTTTGTTTTGGCAGCTCTGTTTATATGAGAGACAGGTGTAAAACTATAGCTGTATAGAGATTCTGTACAGTATTCTGCAAGGGCATCCTTTTCAGTAGATTTTGCCGGTTCTACATTTTCACCATTTTTGTGAAATCTCTCAAATCCCTGATTTTCTCCCTCATTTTTCAAATCACATTCTGTTGTCATGTATTTAGGCATGCTTGGACTACTACTATTGTGTTATAAGAAGAGATAGAGTTTTAGAAAGAAAAAAGAAGAAAACACACACACAGGTTTAAAGTAATAGTAGGTTTGACAATAATAATAATAATAAAAAGAAAAACCTTTGTAGATTTGATTCCGAAGATTTAGAAATACTCAGATTGGCAGTTTCTGGTAAACCAAAACAGCGTTAAGCAAGCCATTTAGAATTAAGTTGTTGAATGGCTTACCTGTGATTGAAGAGGTTGAGTTCATTGTTTGTGCTGTAAGAATATGATATGGTATGTTATTATATATACAAGTACATGCAAGTGTATATCGATATAGTAAATGTTTTTTGATAGCGCTTTATTAAGATGATAAAGAAAAAAATATATACCAAGAGTGAGATTCTACACGTATCTCTTATTCCAGCCGAAACAAACTGTCACGTATTCGGTTTTTGAAAATTGGTCAATGGCGAGCATAGACCTTTCTTTATTAGATTTGTTCCATGAAAGCAAGTCAGGTAAAGTAAGCTATATTCATTTGACAACTGAATAATTTATACGTAATGCCTTTTTTTAGAAGAAGGAAAAATAAGTAGAAAAAAAAAACTCGGTTTATTTAAGAAGTAATAAAATCGGGTCACTAACTATATTGTTCTACCTTGTTCAGTATAATAGCAAGGCTGTTATAACAAAAAAAAAAGAGATATTGGTCTGGTCTTAAACGAAATGCAATATTCTGATTTCACTCAAGTTATTAATTAACATGGTCAAGAAAGCAAAAGAATGAATATATATGTCTATCTATCGCTGATATTGTTCTTATTACTGTTATCGCATTCTCGCATTAGTAAACATATAATACAAATGACTAGTCTCTTATCTTTTGAGAGTGTTTTCTTTGTTAAACACACACACACACATATATATATATATATACTTCCTTGTAGATGTGTTGCTTTTTAGATGTATTGCTCTTTAGACAGCCATCAAACAAACATATCAGCCAATCTAAGGTTTCTAGATCATTGATATATACTAGTTTATTATTTCAATCACCGTTTTCTTGTCAAATGTTAGAATGATATACAAGTGAGACTTCTTTTACTTCTTATAGTATAGTATATAGTGTAAATAGACTTATTAGCTTAATTACTGGATAGGCAATGACTAAGATCTATAAAAATGCCTTGGTTGCTCCAATACACGTGTTTGATTTTCAAAGTGTTTGTAATTTATAAAAAAAAAAAAGGGTAAAAAAAGATTTACATCATCCAATGCTTAGAATCAAACGCCGATTCCCCGTTTCTAAACTAATTTTTTTTTTTTTGCTTGAGGGATTTAGCTATTTCATTGTCAAAGTGATGCTAATGATTGCCACTAGTTTGACACTTTTCATTAAAATTATAATAGCAAAATAATAAATAGCAAAGATTAGAACTTTTAATCTATTTATAGTTTCATTATAAAGACATACATCTTTGTTGATAATTATAGATTATACATATACTGTCCTTGAATGAAGCAAGAATTACAACAATTGGAATATATGCACAAGGTGTAGATTTACAACAAAAGTATGTTATACTCCAATTCTATTTTCTATATCAGTCATGTTTATTTATTATCAAATAAGTTTGCTAGACATCTATTTATTTAAGGTATGATATTCAATGATCAAATAAGTAACAGTAAGCGCACACTTTTCGGTTCTTTATAATTAAATATATTTATAAATGGTTGAGTGTTTTGATAATAGTATCGTATAAAATGAAACTCATTCTGAATTGTTGTGATCCTATAATTATTCCCAATCAGATATCTTGTTAATATGAAACATACGCCATTCATGATTATTTTAATGCTACTCGCAAATCAAAATAGCACTTTATTTTTATTTGATATACCAACACAACAGTAAAATATTGATAGAATGAAATGCTACTTGATTTAATATAAGAAAGAGAGCATTCAATTATAATGATACTGTGCAATATATCTTTTTACCAACAAGTTCTACGCTTTTACCTTGTTTTACAAAGATTCACTTAGCGCGTCAGAAATATACTTTTGAAATATTCAGCTATATAATACCCCCACCTTTTTTTTTATTGCTAATTTTCTCGTTTCATGTAGATACAGATTATATTTTACGACAAACATCTACTCTCGTTGACCTGCGACATACATTTGTCGTAAACCATTCTGATATTTAAATCAAAAAAATGTTGGCTTGGATTGTATAAATACTATGCCATTTTTTTAAGAGAAAAAAAAATCATACCATTTTAAGTTGTGTTGTCTTTTTATATGCGCTGGAACATAATTAGCATTTTAAGACGGGTTAAATGTCCTTTATTACTAAAAATAAAGGTATAAATACATTTAAAGTAATAGACACTATATAAAGTATACGTATTTATTATTTATATGTATTGTGTATTGTGTATTGTGTATTGTGTATTGTGTATATTAAATTGTAATGTGACTTCTTGTATACTTTTAAAATCTAACTATAATTCTGATACATTTGCAGCTATAAGCGCATCATCATTGAAAGCTAACTATTGATGGACACCATCTGCATATAGATTTATAATCGCGATCGTAATGCCTCGCTTCTAATTGTTCATTCAAGTGATTTTTTTTTTTTATAAAAAAAGGGGATGGGAAATATATGATGTTTTTCGCCCTGACTTGAAAGTTCGAAAAGTAAAATATAAGATGCTTCAAATAAGAAGAATCGCTTGAGAGATACCTAAATAATTAGCACAATTAGTCATGTAATTGTTGGATAGTGTGCGGTCGCGCTTCTATAAAATCTGTCTTGAGAGGAAAAACAAGGGCCATTTATTTCTTATCCTGGGATCAAAGATGCCATGTGAAACAATGGACCTCTCAATAGCCCTACGCTGATAGCGATTGTATTTTCAAGATAACCTGTAATCTTTATACACAACATTTAGTGACCCTTGTAGACATTCGATTATGTCAAGTTTAACTAAAAATACATCTCTATATTTTATTATTTTGAAACACAATCATACCAATCATAAATCATTTTGTTAAGATTCAGGTAAAAAATATAGCTTAGTTCTATAACTATTATTAGCGAAAAATCTGACAATAAATACTATTTACGATGGACCATACTTGAAATACTTTGGATTTTTTGATTATTTAATAATAGATACAATATTCTCATTTAAATAATGGCTTTAAAAGAGAAAAAAAAACAAAGTAGTTTATGATCTATCATAAATAATCTATGTAATTGAAATGTTTTATTGCAGTACGCAATACAGCGTTGAAGCTAATATTAGCTTTCTTATACGCGTACACTTATAAACTATCTATTAGCATATACAAGTTTACAAGCTTAAATTTTAATTACTATCATATTACTTAATATAATAAACAGTTCACGACATACAACTATTCATGCACTCACTCAATTCATTTATTTAGCTTAAAAAAGAATAATAAAATTTAACAATTCGCGCTATTATAATGTTTTAAGAAAACAAAACAAAACAGAATAAATCACAAATTCATTTGCTAAGAGACACTACTTCTATTGTAATATATATCAGCCAAAAAACCTATATGCTGATATAAATTGTTGTTTTTTGACTTGATCCATTCAGTTAATTGTTTTCTAATTATCTTTTGTAAAAGAAAAATATAATATATGTCCATCGGCTTTTGAAAGAGCTTCACAGTAACGATTTCAGGATAAAATTAGCCGAGAAGATGGAACGACGTAGTTTAATTTTTATTGAAAGCAAAGTCAAAAACCGTCTGATAGGAGTGAATCAAGTGCTTTTAAATATTTGTATTACTCAGGAGCACCGAAATAGGAATCTAAAGAGAGGACCGTGCACTCATTGTAAAATGTATATTAATGTTGCTTTTCTGTAATAAACACGTTTGCTCCATTTTCCTTTTATGTATATATTTATATATATACCTAGGTTATTTGTAATATGCTGTGATGTCTTCTGATACCATCCACCGGCCATTGATTGTTCCTATAATTCTGTAGGACTGTAAATGCAACTAAAAAAAGTTTTTTTTTGTACGTTTCTTGAAAGTGATAGTACTCCGAGTGAAATGAAAAAAATTAATCATCTTTAAAAATTAGAAACAAGATAAAAATAGTAATTTAAGAGGAGCGCGCGGGGCTTTCTGTTTTCAAGGTGTTATATAATTAAAAGTTTTTGATGCTTATATAAATATCGTGAATAAGATAGACTAAATACTAAATCATTACTCTTACAATTACTCATCATCCAACATGCGTATTTCTGCTATTGTGACATTACTCTGTGCTGCTGCCGCTATGGCTAGTCCTATTGACACTATTGGTACTGTCAAAGTAGGAAACCATACTATTACTCCTGATATCGCTCTCCAGATCCTTAGAAAGCGTGCTACCTTTAGCAGCACATCCTTAGCTGCTGTTGGTGCACCTACTGGCGCTAACGTTAACGATGGTGTTTATGTTTCTTGTAATAGACCTAAGGTCTTCTCCTTGACTTTTGATGATGGACCTAGTGACTATTCTTGGGATTTGGCTAAGGATCTCAACGCCCAAGGTATTCGCGCTACATACTTCATTAACGGTAAAAACTGGGTGTAAGTTTATATTTCTATATCTTTATAAATTCAATGATCTAAATTTAAAATGTTATTTTTAGTAATGTCGAAACCGATAGTGTAAATACTTCTGATGGTAAGAAGACCTATATGGAAGTTATTAAGCATT
Source organism: Backusella tuberculispora (assembly GCA_024140245.1). Lineage (NCBI taxonomy): Eukaryota > Fungi > Mucoromycota > Mucoromycetes > Mucorales > Backusellaceae > Backusella > Backusella tuberculispora. The sequence goes on along the minus strand of VCJD01003140.1, from coordinate 28,214 downwards.
ATGTTGATATGGGACATGAACTTGCCAGTCATACTTATCAACATGTTGAACTTGCTGGTCTCAAGGATGCTGATATCAGATATCAAATGGATAAGCAATCTGATATTATCTATAAGGCTACTGGTAAAAAGTGAGTATTTTAGTTCTTTGAGGGGTCAAATAGGTAACTGATCGTTTTTTTTAATATAGACCTGCCGTTATGCGTCCTCCTGCTGGCGCTTATGATAGTAATGACTTGAAGATCTTGAGACAACTTGGTTACAGGTTAGTTTAAATAAGTGTTTATTCTTCTGAAAAAAGTAACTCATATAATTAATTAGTGTTGTTACTTGGGATATTGATACCAAGGATTGGAAGACCCATGATTTGAAGGGTGAACAAAGCGCTTATGAATCAATGAAGAACGATAAGCCTAATACTCTCGGTCACATTGCTCTTGAACATGAAGTGTATGCTCAAACTGTTCAGGATTTTGTTCCTTGGGCCGTCAACTTCGTAGGATCTTTGGGTTACGAATTCACCACCGTTTCTGAATGCTTGGGTGTCAATGCCTATCAATAATTTTCTTGATTTTTACTTCATATATACTCACACAGGTTGTGTAGTATTTCTCATGACATACCTTTTATTTTATATAATATTTAGAGCAAACACTTAGCATATGTAAAAATTATTCTGAAAAATAAATAAAAGTCATTTTTCATATTCGTCACGCATAAGCCATTTTGTGTTATTTGTCTCTCAAACTTTATTGAGCTTGACCTAATTTAGTTTTTATTTATTTTTTCAAAACTAAAAGTAAAAAAACTGTTTATATACATTTATAGAAACTATATACCAGTTTTATTGTTGTTCTATTCTATTTGGAAAAGAGTCTTTATTGAATAAACTGCTGTAAAGAGTTGAAGTAGGGACTACCTCTAAATACGCGGGGTGCCTGTCATAATTGTGATACCCTAGCACGTGGGTCACAGGTCCAAACATAAAGTTAGACGTACATGTTTCACATTACACACAATATACCATTACTGAATGTGTAGAATTGCAACTATGATTAGATAATCACATTGAACGAGTAATTTTTCATCTAAACAAGGGAAAAAAAACAATAGGCAATGTGCTTCTTTACAAATCTGCTAGAAAAGAAAATAAGTCACGCTTGTAACAATCATTGAACCTTGTAAAATTTGTGCAACAACTGTAAATTTTTTTTTTATAAAGATACAAAAATATACGAAAAAAAAAGGCATGTAGTGTAATCATAAATGAAAAGGTTTCGTGGTTTTCGGTATGTATTTTTTTTTAGTAATGCAAGATGAAAGCATAAATGCAAATTGTTATATAAAGGAGAAAATAAAGAAAGAAGAAATACAATGTAAGTTTGGGGTATATAATGATTGGTCTAAGTAGTATCCCATATATTCTCCTTTCACGTCATATAATGATTGTTGATATAATTGAGTAAAGTTCTGTGTTTTCATGTTTTAATGTCAAGTAGTTGCAAAAGTTGGGAATGTTGTTCGACTTCACTCTAATTTAGTTTACAGGGCAATGCTCTATTAAAACAAAGCATGAATAATCGTATAAAATACAAAAAAAAAGAACAGAATAAAAATGCATTACTTACTTGTCAGATGAAAAGCGGAGCCACACACTTTACATTGTGAACCTGAAGTATGAGAATCTACCATAGGCTCTGAAGTACTAGAAGATTTGTTGCACATTTTGTTTATCAATATTAAAAATAAAATCTGATAACGAATAATTCAGGGAAGAAAAGGTTGTGTTTAACATATTGAAGTGAAGTAAGATATTTTATAGGTATTTGGGGAGTCCATACAAGGTAATCCGAATAGCTTATCATTTCTCCTATCCAGATCGTGTACGGAAGGCATCATTCTACTGACTTTTATCTTTCAGCCTTATCTTGATTGATGTCCGACGGACCGTTTAGTAAATCTTAAGTCTTCCGATCCGTGTACCAACGTTATGAACAGTTCAAAAACCCTTTTGACAACCTCCCTTATTTATATCATACA
>VCJD01003140.1:8308-26150 GCA_024140245.1 Backusella tuberculispora | reverse complement strand
AGAAAAAAAAAAAAAAAAAAAGGGAAATCTGAAAGATCACCATGAATGACCATTCGATAATCACTTACGCTGACACGTGCGATTGTCAAACTCTATTTTTTTTAAATTTTTTTTAGCGAACCGTACACTAGTAAAAATATATACAAATTATTTTTAATAAAAATAGTTTAAAGTGATCAAACTAATATTCAAACGATAACGTAAATTAATATAAACTGGAAAGGTGGTTTATCAAAAGCATGATCTATAGTGATATTGAAAGAAAAAAGTGCATTTTGTTTTCCCTCATTGTAGACATTCAGTCTATTTATGGATCAAACTTTTTAGGCAAATGTTTGTACACAAACAATTCATCTTTTCTGCTTTGCCAATTGCTGTTTATAAAAAGTAAAAAAAAAAAAAAAATTCAAATCATTGCTATTCAAAACTTAAGTCTTGAGCTCATATATGTTACCTATGGTGCAATTAATCGATAGTATATCATAATTTTTGGCTTAGAGTAATTTAAATCTCAAAGCAGCATGTAACTATATTAAATTTATTTTTTCCCGCATTCAAATTCTGGTAAGCTTGGAATTTTTATATGTTCAAATCAGGCATTCTGATATCAGATAACAATAAATAAAGTTGGGTATTGCTAGGTTTGTTTTTTCTTTTTTTTCTTTTTTTTTCTTTTGCTTAGACACTTTATACATGTGATTCCAGTCAAAAATGTCGTTATCTTTGTTTACAAATGCACAAAATATGCACAACAGAACAACAATCCGAACAATCCGAATAAAAAGGAAATATATTATAGATTATGCGAGGATATATTTTTTTCATTAAATTTAATATCTTACAAAGCATAGGTGATAGATATATTTTGATAAAGCTAAATACATGGAGAATAACAATAAAAAAAAGGAAGGGATTCAAATCGGTTTTATCTTAGCGCATACTTGTAGAAGTAGAAACAGAAGGCATCGGTTCATTCTGAGTGGGTTGCAAGTCCGAATCGCCTACATCTGTTGAAGAATCGAATAGAATACTTTTTCCAGCTGGCGTATTAGTAAACTCTTTCATCTCAGCTTCTAGCTGCTTCTTGAAGCGAGCCATAGCTTGCGATACATTGTCTTCACCTTCCAGGTATTCTATAAGTCCTAGTTGTGCTCGTGTATGCATAAGCATCAATTCTTCTTGTTGTTGGCTGGTATTGGTCTTTGAGTTATCTCCATATTCTTTTTTAAATGAAGGAGATGCCACGTGTACTGTCTGCTGGATAGGATCTTCAAAAGATAACTCCTTTATTTTTTCTTGTAAACATTCAACTAGCTCCTGTAAATTTGTGTTTTCTTGTTGTAAATGAGTCATAGTCGTCAGTTGACTCTTCATTTTCTGGTTTTCACTGACAAGGCTTCTTCGTGTCGTATTTTTGCTTAAAAGCTCTATTTCTTCTTTAAGATATTCATTTTCAAATGACATGGCGTGTGCATCTTCTTCAACTTTTTGTACTTGGCCTTCCAGTCTCTCATTCTCATCCATTACGGCCTGAGCAGCCTTCTTGGACATTTCTACCATACCTGCAAGCTCTTCTTTTAGTTTATTAATTTCGAATTCCGCTTCGTCTGATTTGGCTTTGGATGATTTGAGTTCTGATGTAAGTTTATCTGATTCAATATTTGCCTCTTTGAGTGATAGTTCAAATTTCTCCTTATTTTCCTGTAATTGCTCCTGTAATTCTTTTTCAGACGAATCTTTTGAGGACTTGAGGTTAGAAATCTCCACTTCAGCATTGTTTAACTGAGATTTCAAATCTTGAAGTTGCTTAGTATCCTCTTTAGCTGCTTCAAGGGCTTTGCTCAACGTGGCAACTTGAGCTGTCAAAGATACAGCCTGTTGTGCATCGATAGTTGTAGTTTCAAGTTGTTTGTGTAGTTGATCATTTTGCGATTGTAGCACCTGAATCGAGTCCCGAGCCTTTTCCAAATCTTCATTAAGTATCCTGTTATTTTCAGCCACCTGTTGTACCTCGTCGGATGTTGAACCCTTTAGGATTTGTATCTGTGATAATAATCTAGTATTTTCCTCCACCAGGGATTCTTGTTTTATTTTTATTTCTTCTTCAAGAGCATCTTTTTCTTTTGTTTTTATTTCAATCTGTTCTTTTGTTTGACGTAACTCCTGCTCTAAAAACGAGATGCGAGCGGCGTTTGAATCCAGTTTGGCCTCTTCCTCTGTTTTTTGTAGGGCTAGTTGCTCTAACAAAGATACGCGCTCCTTCTCTAGTGATTCTATATGGGTATTCTTTTCATCAGTTGAATCAAAATAATTCTTTTCGCGCTCCTCCTTGAACGTTGATTCCTGGCTTATTTGTACCTCTAAGGACTGTATCTGTTCTCGGAGCTTATCCGATTCTGAGCGTAGTGGCTCTAAGAGAGAGTTTTCATTGGTTAATTGGTTGATTTTTGCTTTGAGTTCGGTATTCTCCTTTTCCATTAGCTCTATCATATCATCTTTTGCCTTTTGAAGATTAACAAGCTTTTGCTCTAAGGCTTGATTTGAATATTCTAGTTGAGATTGGAGGTCTTTCTTTTCTTGATTTAATGTGGCTATTACATTATGATTTGTTTGAAGCTGAGCTTGCATGTCTGTTATGTTTTCTTCTAGCTCACTCAGCTTGGCCTGCAGATCACGTATTGTGTTTTCATTCCCCTTTAGTTTTTCTAGTTCTACTACTTTTAGATTAAGGGCTTCGATTTCTTGCTGGGAATTTTGCACCTTTGCATTCGAATCATCTAATTGAGACTTCAGTTTGTTATTTAACATATCAGATGCTACAGACGCTGCTATCATGGCTTCTAGTCTGTGGGAAAGTCTGCCTTCTTTTACTTTAGATCCTGGTCGAGAATTATTTAAGAGGGTATCAATCTCATTGTTATCATCTTGCAACGCATTAAGTATTGTCTTCAAATCTTCGAGCTCCTTTGTCATGGAAAGGATGGTTGATTTTTCAGCTTGACTTTCTTCTTCCAACTGTCTAATTTCATCTGACTTTTGCAGTATAGTTTGCTTTGAAACCTGGATAACTGATGTCAACCGTGATTCCAAATTTACGCTTTTTTCAAGTGCAGAATTTAATTGTGTATTTATGCTATCTAATCTCTTCTTAGCGTTACTATCATTCATTGGTGTGGCGTTTTCTAATTGTTTTTGAACAGATAAAAGTTCGGAATAAAGAGTGCTGTTATCTTCTGTGTTGGCTACTGTAACACAAACGCATTAGTGCAAAAATATAAGGAGTAAAAACCTTAGTCTTACCAGGCTTAGAGGTATTGTCGTTAGTTATTGAGGCTTTATTTGCTTCTTCTGTCTGTTCGCTTTCTTCTTTTATATCTGGGAACTCATATTTCTTTGAACCATACAACTTTGAAGCGGGAGAGTCGTCTACACCCCATAAAGGTGTACTTTGAGTCAAAAATGGATTCTTCGGTTCAAGATGGTCATTGCTACTGGGATTAGAAGCATCAGGAGGAGTAGGTAAATTGTTGTCGTCTTCCTGAATTGAATGATTGGGCTCTTTTTCTTTGAGATTCTCATTTGAAGATTTGGAATCGGTTTTGCGTAATACACGAACAACGTTATTTACTTCATTTACCGAAGGAGTAGAAGAAGGAGGTGTAGCGGTGATAAATGGATTGGTATTTTCAGGAGGGACATATGAGTAGTTTGTTGAATATGAGTCTGTGGATGGACGAACAGGAATATTGTCCAGATTGGCAGAGCTATTTCTGGAATAGTCAATTGATGGCTGCTGTTCCTTAGTTGATGATAAACCATGCTTTATCTTGTCTTTCTCTTTATGAGTCCATTTACTGATAGACTGAGATAAAGAAATAGAGGACCTTGTTGAGCCGTTTTTTTGGTCATATTTTAGATTGCTACTGGACCTATCTTTATCTTTATCCTTTGAAAACAATTTTTTTATTCCCATGGTGACGATATCGTTTGTGTTTATGAAAACAATATTAAAGAAATAAAAACGAACGTAATTGACTAAATGTCCGTCGGGAAATAAGCCGAGTACTGTGATGTCATTCGATACTTTTGTGCAGGATTTTATTGTTCAAATTTTGGAAACTTGAATAGCTCCAGTGTCACAGTGCACCATCGGAGCTCATAGACTTGATCGCTACATTCCATTATTATGCTTGTTTGTGGCAACTCCCTTGGATTAAATGCATCTCTTTAGAAAAGATAAACATATTCGATTAGGTGTTGTAAAATCTTCTTAAATAATGTTATGAAAAACATGATTTTATTTTTTTCTTTTTGAGATACATTCTTTTTTCTAATTACTGGTATTTATTATTTATTTTTTATCATTTTTATAAAGGTGGTGACTCTGTTATAATCTTCAGTAAGTAATTATTCACCTCCTTAAAAAATAGCAAACTAGGTTCTCTTGGCGCCACCTTGCTTTGAAACATATAATTTTCGGATATCCAAATTTGGTGAAAAAACTAAGATTATTATACAACTTCCAAATTTCACTTGTTTCAAATGCGTTTTTTAGTTTGCATTTAAGTTTAATATATATTCAACCATTTGATTATATCTAATTTATGCTATTAAACTGATCAATACAATCTTATATTGAGTACTTCACTTTGGGTTAAGTTCGAGACTGATCTCATGTATTTTATCCATAAAAGGAAGTTGTACTACACCCAGAGAAGCTCAGACGATTTGAATTAAATGTTTACTTCTCTAGGAAGCCACAAAGATGGTTTTTTCTACAACTGTCAATTGAAATGTAAAAAATAAAGTTTTTTTTTTGGTCAGAATTGAAACTATATATGAAAACTGGCGTATTCACATCAGAAGTCACATGTTTTTCTATGCCATGACACACTAGGCACTGATCCTATTACTATTCTGTTTTAAGAGAACTTTTTTTTAATTGATTTAGCAGTCTGTAAAAAATTTTCAAAAAAAATGACAAATACACTTGTACCTTGCTTCCTGTTTATAAATTCAATTCGAGATCGTAAACTCCGCAACAACGGCTTGAACAAAAGGAAAAGAAATAAAGAACCCCTTCATATTACCAATGATTGTTAATTTTTGAGAATATTGAACGATATGAGCTTGTTTTGTATATAAATTACAGGTTTTTTCAACCATTATTCTATTGAAGTCAAATACTGATTGGCCAACAGAAGAGTTGGTAACGGTCCGAGAAAGTTGGTTCGGCACGTTTTTTTGTGTTCCTGGCTTTTTAGTGTTGGTGTTCAAATAAATAATTTATTTTCATCTATTTTCTTTCTTTATTTTTTTTTTCTTCTTTAGCTTACACCTTTCCTTTATAACCTTTTCCGTGTCCTTTCCTTTACAAACAACCCCTTTACAATCCTTTAAATCTATAATGAGCGAAATTTCTTTGACCAACTCAACAAATCACCATTACGTATCCGATTATTCCAACGGTTCAATGATGGTTAATATTAATCCTGGGCTAGTTCAAAAAGCAGAGGCTTCAAATCCTTCCCCTCCCGTAACTTACGAAGATGGATCTCACTCTCACTATACAACATATCCAGGTATAGTGGTTTACTTTATTCTATTATTTATTTTTATTTTATTTTTACTTTGCTTTCGCTTTCAATTCTGGACTTATTTTTTGCACATCATATTTATTGATGTTGCTATGATTGGCTGGCGGGATAATTTTGATTAAGGAGAATATTAAATACCTAGAAGGTTGCTAAATATAACTTTTCTCCTCTATTCTCCCCATTTTAGCTTATGCCTTTCAGCCTATTCCAATGGGCTATCCTCCTGTTGCAGTAACAAATTATCAAATGTCTCGCTTGGGTTATTATCCTGATCCTCCAAGACAACAGCAACAGCCCAACAGTCCCGAATCAATTTCTTCTTCTTCACCCCCTACACCTTCACCTCCTTCAACTACTAATAACAGTAGTATACCTGACAGTTCTGCTAGCTATTCATCAAAAGTAGTATCATCACACACACTTGATACATCTTCCGAATTGATTACGCCTTTAGTTTCTACTACATCAGCTATTAATGGATCTAGATTTCCAAATCCAACTACAGCCCGCGTTAAAGAAATGATAACCCGTGCTAATTCTGTGCCAATGGAGTTTTATCATACTGAATTTTTGGAATATTCCAAAGAGACGTACGAAAAAAAAATGGAGTCTAAGCGCTGCAAACGTAAGAGATCTCCCAATTCACAGGATGATCATTCTAATGGAAAGAAAAGCAAACACGCTGTCTCTAACAATGAAGAAAAAGAAGATTCTGAAGAAGAAATGGATGATGATGAAGATGACAAAACCGTTGACGAGTAAGAAACTTTTTTTATTGAAGCTGTCACACAAGACTTAATACTTAGTTTAATTAGTCGAAATGTTTCGAATGCCGAGATTCGTCGTCAAATCCATATTCAATCAGAGCAGAAGAGACGCGCTCAAATTAAGGATGGTTTTGATGAATTGAGAAAGCATTTACCAGGATGTAACAACAAAAAGATGAGTAAAGCTGCCTTATTGACTAGAAGTAAGAACATATCGTATTATAACCGTCTTGTTATTTTGCTTATTTTCGAGTTTTTTTTTCTTAGCTGTCCAACAACTTCAACATTTAAAGGGTATGCAAACAGAACTTTTATCGGAAGTTGAGAGACTTATTCAAGAAAATGAAGCATTGAAGAAGTAAATAGCTTATATATATGTACATGTTTGTGTGTGTAAATTATCTGGTTTTTAACCCTTTTTTTTTCTTAGGTTCCAACATGGCGTTCTTCAGCGTCAAGCTATAGAAAAAATGTATACCTTTTAAATCAAAAGTTACTTTTTTTCAGAATCAAACATAGTATTACTTCTTACTCCTTATTTTTTTCCCACTACTAATTTACCCTTTAATTCAACCTTTTCAACTACAATTTGTCTTTAATGACAAATAATTCCATAGTTTATAGCCGTATGTTATCATTTTGTTTTATTCCTTGCTTAAATGTACACATTAGTATATTTCTTCCCCTTTTTTTTCTTGTATTTTTTTCTCTTTAACACCTTTGTTACGACTTCCATTCCCATTTTTTTTTACATATGTGTAACACTTGAAGATAGGTAATACGAAAAAGAAATGTAGAGAGAGAGAGCGAAGAGAGGAAGCTTTATATCAAAGGTAACAAACATTCGAAAAAAGGTGCCAAATGCAATTCTTCCAAAACAAAGCAGTGGTCATCATATATTTAAAATGTAATGAGCTCCTTTTTTTCTTCTCTCTTTCCCTTTTTTTTTTTACTATCTACTTCTTGTGTTTTTTCTTTTTGATTTTTCTCCCTTTTTGTTTAAATTATTTATAATGAAAAAAAAATTAAAATCAAACACTAGTCTTTTACCTCTGTTTTTATTTTTATTACCATCTTTAATTGTATCTCAGCAATATGAAGAAAATGATGATGACGGACCAGAAGATGAAAGCGACGATTGTGCTTTTATTTCTGGTCAACACTGTGATCAAAACGGAATATGTAAATATTGTGCAATGTGCCTTCAAAGCTCATGTATACTTAGCAAATCAATAACGAATAACGGTATCTTAAGTTCAAACAACAATGCTGTCTGTAACACAACTCAATTTGGTACGACTAGTTTGTATAACTGGTATGATTATTGTTTATCAAGTGGAAATGATAGCGCTGGAAGTAAGTTTTTATAGAGTCAACTAAGATGTTTTGTTTAAAGCAAATAATTTAGATTATTGTGCTACCAGTACAGAGTGCTACCAATACCGTAAAAGTGTAGGCCCTTCTGTCACTTATGCGTGGCACAATTTAACATGCAACCCTTTGACATGTATGTTGATCGCCAGCAACGGTGCACCACCACCTGTACCACTACCACCATTCGGTTCATCAAATTCTAATGAAAAAGGATCAAAGTATAATAATAGTACATTAACTGGTGAAATCTCAAAAGCAACCGAAGATGGTTTATATCACTCATACTATCATAACAAGCCATTTCACAATCCAGCAGTGGTTGCCCTCACAGTTGTGTGTTCACTGGTACTCATAATTGCATCAGTATGGACTATACGATTAGCCAGAAAGAAAAAATGGTGGTCTCAGATTAAAGCAGCTTCTGGAGGAAGTGATAGAGATGGGAGTGGTTGGGAACGTCAAGATAGCCAAGCTTTACAAAGCTCAGGAACCGCAGCCTGTACAAACTCTATATCTTCTGTACCTAGTTCGGCACCTCCTTCCTTTTCATCTACACCGCCAGGAATGACTGTTATACGTCATCCCCATGATGCAAATGTCTTTTTTCAGCAGAACAATTTATATTCTGCTCGATCATCTGCATCATCGTCACAGCTTGAGCCTTTACCCTCTTACCTTTCACCTGATTCATCTCTACCAAAATATGAGCAGGCAATAGTTACCCAAATTCGCGGTTGGAGAAGTGATGATAGCTCATCATCTTCCATAGAAAATCATCAAAATACCTCGGCACCATTATCATCAATGTGGGTTCCAGTGTACTTCAGCCATCCATCTCATTTCCGCCACATAAATAATGATAATTCCACTAATTTTTACGGTATTTCGAATCCGCATTTAGGACCGGCAATGCATTCTCTCTGGATTCATTCAGCATCAAGTACATTGACGCCATCTTCTCCTCAAGCACCAAGCCAATCAGTAGATGATAACATAATACAGAGTCCAAATCCAAATTCAAATCCAAATTTAAACACGAATGTAATTTGAACCTCATATATTTTATAAAAATCAAATTACACTGAAAGATATATTCGAATAAACATGTTATCAATTTATAGATAACATTAAATATAATTTATTGAAATAATTATTGTTTATAAAAAGGATAGTCAATATATCCTTTAGATTCATGAGTGTAAAAAGTACTTCTATCGTATTTGTTCAATGGCCAACCATTTCGCAAACGTTCCACTAAATCAGGGTTGGCAATAAAAAGACGGCCAAATGCCATTAAATTACCTGTTGACTCGGCACACTTAAAGCCTCCTTCAACATCTAATGTGTAGCTACCAGCTGAAATGAATGGGCCATTCCATTCGTTACGGAAAGGATCTAAAGTATCTATTTTAGACTTGCTATATTCATCAATTCTATGATTAACTCTAGGTTCAACAAAGTGAAGATAGCCTAGATTAGGCTGGGTTTGTTGGAGTGTTCTAGTCAAATATCCCCAAGTTTCATAAGGTGTGGCATCTTCCATATCCTGAAATTCTGACCATGGAGAAAAGCGAATAGCCGTTTTTTCGGGGCCAATAGCTTCCGAAATTGCCTTTACAACTTGAATTGTGAAGCGGCATCTATTTTCAATAGATCCACCATAAATATCAGTACGTTGATTGCTACTTGTATTAATAAACTGGTCAAGAAGATAGCCGTTGGCAGAATGTATCTCTACGCCATCAAAACCAGCCTCTATAGCATTCAGTGCTGCCTGACGAAAATCTTGTATGATCTCTTCGATTTCAGGAATAGTGAGCGGACGAGGTGTATCCTGAGGATTTCCATAACGATCAACACCAGATATAGGAACATCAGAAGCAGAAATGGGCTTATGACCACCGTTATTTAATGATGAATCGGCACGGCCGAGATGCCAGAGTTGGCAGAAGAAAACACCTCCTTTTTCATGTACAGAGTCTGTTATTGCTTTCCATTTTTTAATCTGAGCATCAGTATATATTCCTGGTGCACCAATGAATGAGCCTGCTGATTTTGAGATGAAGGTCGCTTCGGTTATAAGTAAACCACCTTCGGTAGTGCGCTGAGTATAGTATTCTTTCATTATATCTGTAGGTATATGATCACTATCAGATCTAAAACGAGTCAAAGGAGCTAACACGACTCGATGTTTAAGCTCATGATTTCCTACTTTTAGAGGAGTAAAGAGTGCTGGTGAAGACATTACGGTTATTTAAAAGGTGTTTATTAAATTAACAAGTTCATTCTTGTACTCAAAAGTGAGGTTTAAATAATCACCGATTAAAGTCGGTCACAAATATAGTCACTTGGTGTAATTTGTCATCCGTGGAAATAATACTCCGTCCAGCTTTAATTTTTTTGTGATTTAAGGAAAAAGATTATGGGCTTTTATTAGGCAGCACAGAAACTCTATGTTATCTCAATTACTAATACTATTAATGCAAAGAAAAGATTTTTTATGCATGCAATAAAAAATCGAAAAAAGACTGATACAGGAGGGAATATAGTTTTCCTCCAAGATAGTCTCAGCTAGTTACTAAAGTTTTCTCAAATAACATAAATAAGCATTGTCTATAAAAAGACTGTAATAAATATATTAAATACAAGCGGAAAAAGAGAAGTACTTTAAGAGTTTTTTAGAGTGTACACATATAGTTAAAAACCAGATAATATTTATACGTTTTATAACAGAGATTTTGCGTTATGAAATGTAATTTAATTTGAAAACAATCAAGTATTTGTAGCTTTTACTGATATAATGTCCGTGAGAAAACTGTCCTTGGAACAAGATGGTTTGCCTTCATAAAGCGGATAATCAGTGTATCCATTAGCGCCATTGCTATAGAAAGTGTTACGATCGTATTTATTTAAGGGCCAATTATTACGGACGCGTTCCACAAGATCAGGGTTGGAAACAAAAAGTCGACCAAAGGAAATCAGGTTTCCAGTCTGCTCAGCCGTATCGATAGCAGACTGAAGACTGTAGGTATAACCACCCCCACTGATAAATGGCCCTTTCCATATTTTTCTAAATTTATCAAGTGAGTTTTCTGTTTTTCTATTACTATCAATGAAAACATTTGTGCGAGGCTCAACAAAATGAAGATAGGCCAAATTAGGATAGTGTTCTTGCAGCGTTTCTGTAATATATCCCCAGGTTTTATCGGGCGTAGCGTCCTCCATTTTCTGGTAGTCTGACCATGGAGAAAGACGGATTCCAGTTTTTTCTGCCCCTATAGCGTCTACAATTGCTTCTACAACCTCAAATGTAAATCTACAGCGATTTTGGATAGAGCCACCATAAATATCAGTGCGTTGATTGCTACAAGTGTTAATAAATTGATCAAGAAGATATCCACTAGCTGAATGTATTTCCACACCATCGAAACCTGCTTCCATTGCATTTAAGGCAGCTTGGCGAAAATCTTGTACTATCTGTTTGATTTCATCTACAGAAAGCGCACGGGGTGTCTCTAGTGGTAAACCTAATATACTTGTACTATCGTTGGTAATAGGAGATGCTGATACTGATTGAACTCCATTATTGTGTATAGATAAAGCTGCCCGACCAAGGTGCCATATTTGTAGAAATATTACACTTCCTTTAGAATGAACTTCGTTAGTTATTTTTTTCCATCCTTCAATCTGTTCTCTACTATAAATTCCAGGACCCCGAGGATAAGACCCTGCAAGTTTGGTGATAAATGTAGCTTCAGCAATCATTAAGCCACCTGAAGTGGAACGTTGAGAATAATATTGAACCATTATATCAACTGGAACCCCATTTTCATCTGCCCTGAATCGAGTGAGAGGAGGAAGAACAATGCGGTGTTGCAGTTCGTATTTTCCAAGTTTAAGTGGTTTAAAAAGAGCAACTTGGGTCATAATAAAATATTTTATATTACTATATTTTTCAAAAAAATAATTGAAAGAAAAGAGGATGGAAAAAAAGAATCTTTATAAGTCGGTTTTATTGGGATCCCTAATTTTTTTTTTTCTCTTTGAATTATAATTAACTTTAAGCTGCCGTGTAACATAAAAACGTACTATAAGAAATGCGATTATAAGGTTATAAAACCAATGTGCAAACAATAGTTGTTAAAAATAAACCTCGTTTCTGAATTCAATTACCATGCCGTACCCTTTGTATCGACTGGCTCATTAATTTCTCTCCCACCCATCATAATCTGTTACTTAAAGAAACTTCTCGATCTTTATATATATATATATATATATAATATATTTTTCTTTGACTATTGTAATCGAATCTTTTATCGCTTTTTACTCTTACCATGCATAATTATATACTCGCTTTATAAATATCTTAAACACATTACATCTTATATGCTATTGTGTTTCGAGTAGTTGAAGATTTACTTGCCTATTATGCGAATGAAACCATTAGAAATAAACTAAAGATTAACTTTTTGGTTATGACCTTATGTATCTATACCAGACTATCCAAAAATGGAGCTATCGATATTACTAAAAATAAATAACGCTTATGCAAATAACATTGACGGTTTTATTTATGAAATAAATTTTAGCTGCTGGAGTTAAGCAGTAGATACGGCTCTGCTACGATCAATAAGTTAATCATTGAGATAGCACTAAGCAACCATTATAGAAATTTCACGTACAATCAAATGTCTTTTCCTTCGACTTTGACTAGTCTCATTCTGAAATAAAAGCTATGTATATAACAGTTCAGTCGTTCTTTATATATATAAAATTTCCCCGATATTCTGTATAAGAATATCCTTCAATTAGTTCGATTACTTGAACTAAGATCTCGTTTCTTTATGTATAAATTATGGCCTCAGAGGCTTCATCCTCTTAATCATTTTAAAGATTTTTATTTTCAATAGGGTTATTTACCCTTCTAATGTTAAAACACATCTATGAAAATAGAAACAATTTTACAATGTATGACTAATCGAATATTAAAATAAATAAAAAACCAAGAGAAAATTCTAAGTTTCATGCTCTAATATTGATATGTCTTTCTTGCTCTTGGTAATTTTGAGAATTTCAACTAGTTGGCAGTAGTAAATGTTAAAAATAAGACATTATGATTATTGGATTTAGTTGGTGTATTATGCTTACTGTTTGCTTTTACATTTGTTTAAAACCGTTGTGACATTACCATATAACATTTGTTATATCTATAATATGATATAATAATCATTATGCTCTTTTGATAAGTATTATAATAAACAATTCACTATCATGAAATCAACCTCTATCTTGGAAGTTTTACGTATTCTTTAATTAAAAATAAACTTTATAGGATGAGTATATATATATTAACTCTTTTTTTTTTTCTTTTTTTTTTTGCTTTCAAAAGTGCTGCTTTGTATTCCTAACAACTTTGATGTTGTGCTGATTTTTGAATAAATAAATACCTATGTTAGCTTTTGTATTTAATAGTATAGTTTGTACAATTAAACAGACAAAATATTCATTAAAATTTCTGGCTGAATCATTTTTAAAATAAAATATACTGGATTCTCGCTTATTTCAACAATGAAAAGCAAAAAGAAAAAAAGAAAAAGAAAAAGAAAGGGAGGTGTTTTAATGGACGAGAATCACAGAAAAATTATGTTCATAGTAACATTTTCTTTTAAAAATCCCAAAGTTATACCGAAAATTCCAACAAGACGGAGTGCACACTCATAGGACCTTCAAAACGCCTATATTAAAGTTTGTAGATATGTATCACTAGATTAACATAGGTCTTTAAAGATATATTCGAAGTATCCCGTATCCATTTATAAACATTAGCTCCTTTTAGTATATTAATATATCACTGCTTATTAATCTTTACTTCATTTTAAAGTCATTATTCTTTTGTTTGTGCTTTGCTTTTTACCAAATCTTTATTATTTATTCGCTTTTTAACTTAATTTTGAAATACTGTTCGTGTATATTATATTAAGTATCATGCATTTTAATGACAGATGCAGTACTTTTTTATTAGAAACTTGTTTTATTTTTATATTAATTTTCCTGTCTACATTATTTTTTAATCTACGTTTTATTAATCGCTTGCCAAGTTCCTTCGTAGTGGTATGAGTACTACTTATCAAAAAAGTCAGCTTAAATATTATGATACACAAACATTTAGTATTACCATTCTTTACTGTTTATAGAAAGGATAGTCGATGTATCCAGTAGCTTCAGTGCTATAGAAGGTATCACGGTCATATTTGTTCAATGACCAGCCGTTACGAAGACGTTCAACCAAATCTGGATTAGCAATAAAAAGTCTACCAAAACCTATCAAGTTGCCAGTTGATTCGGCGACGTCAAATGCATTTTTCGTATCGTATGTATAACCACCGGCAGTAATAAAAGGACCCTTCCACTCCTTTCTGAAAGGATCAAGAGAATCATTAGGTTTTACATACTCATCAATGCAAAAGTCGGCACGAGGCTCAATAAAATGAACGTAGGCTAAATCTTTATGATTAGCTTGAAGAGACTTTGCAAGGTAGCCCCATGTCTCGTATGGAGTTTCATCTTCCATATCTTGGAAACCAGACCAAGGGGAGAAACGGATAGCAGTACGCTCAGCACCGACAGCGTCAACGACAGCATCGACAACTTCAAGAGAGAAACGACAGCGGTTTTCTACTGAACCTCCGTATATATCAGTGCGGTTATTACAGGATGTGTTAAGGAACTGATCGGGAAGATATCCATTAGCAGAGTGAACTTCAACACCATCGAAACCAGCTTCAACGGCATTCAAGGCAGCCTGGCGATAATCCTGAACAATATCCTTGATTTCAGGAATAGTTAAAGCATGGGGCTTTTCCAAAGGCTGACCCATCAAATTAACACCCTGAATAGGGATATCAGATGAAGAGACACATTGCTGACCCAAATTGTTGGTGGCCATAGCGGCTCTACCAATGTGCCAAAGCTGAAGGAAAATCACACCACCCTTGGAGTGAACCTCATCAGTGATTTTTTTCCAGCCTTTAATTTGTTCTTCGTTATAAATTCCGGGTGTACAAGGATAGGAACCTGCAACACGAGTAATAAATGTAGCCTCAGTAATCAAAAGACCACCAGGAGTAGCACGCTGAGAATAGTATTCTCTCATCAAATCAGTAGGAACAGCATTAATATCGGCTCTGAAACGTGTCAATGGAGCTAAGACTATACGATGCTTGAGTTCGTGTTTACCAATTTTAAGAGGACTAAAAAGGGCGGGAGCAGACATTTTGTAATAAAAAGAAGTACCTTATAGAAGAAACCTTGAAAAATTTAGTTTTTTATAATTTTAAAATCACTGGAATTAAAAACAAACTTTAATTTACTGTGATACGCTGAAATGAAAGAACACCACACACAGCTGATACAGGAAATCGAAATAGATTTGATATGACTATTCTAATATGTAAATTTAATAGAAGCTTCAATGATCGAATATAGAATATTATATAGTGTTTACGAAGGTATTTCAATCTCCTTTCTCGATTTTATATATTTTTGACTTGCTATTTTGATTTTTTGACTTGGAGAAGAGTGTATTCATCATCACCCAGTAACGATCACTCTGCTTTTTCGAATATTTATGATTTTTTTTGTGCTCTTAACCGCCTAAATACTAGACCCATTATTTTTCCGCAAAAAAACATCTGTAATATTAAATACCTGATTTGAAACTTGATTTTGATACATGTGCTTCATATATAGCAGTATATTATTTAATTTATTAAAAAAAAATATTAAATAGATTGTATGCTCCATTTCGAACCATTGCAGAGTTATTTTATTGCAGTGGCAAACAACCAGACACTGTAAAAATAATGAAAATGTATAGGATTAGTTGATAAATTCAGCTGTAATAATACCAGTAGCAGTATCAATAAAATTTAGTCGAAACATTATCACATAAGCTATAAATAACCATACAGTAATATTCATCAACATTTATATAACAGGCTTACCATTAATTGATAAGTACTTTTATAGTGTTACAAAGCCCAAAAAAAAAAAAGCGGGGAATACCAAATGACAGGAGAGAAAATATATTATTATGTTTGCTGTCAACAAAAATTGTATACATCCAAGTATATAAAATTTCATTGGGGGTGATCCATCCAGGTGCAATCCATAGATTTTTTTTATAAGAGAGTATATAATGTGTTGGAATAAGAGATTGTAATATACGTATAATACACTTCTAATCCTATTAAAATACGTATCTATTTTACACCTTTCAGTATGTTTGATAGTCGAAATTATTTTGTGTTCTTGAAAGAGAAGGAGAGCATGCTATCCTATAATGGGTTTTAATAATTTAACTATTAAAAAATTTACTCTAGAGCAATAACTACGATCTGCCAAGAGAGCTGCATTCAAATGTATTATTAGGAAAGCAAAATGGTAAAAGCACGCTGATGATTATTATATATAGACGAGTATCTATATATTTATTATCAAAGTCTTTCTAAGGCTAATAAATATAATTTCGGATGTTAATTTAAGTCCTAACGAGTGATATTTTACCATAAAAGTGGTAGACTACTTTTACATATCCTTTTAACCTTGTAAGTGGGCAATCTGGAACGAGATGTTCATAAAATCTACTTCCATATTCGAAATAATAGTGCTTGTCAAAAGTTATAATATACACGGATACACGGATATATACACATCACAAATATATATATTCTAGTCAAAATTTATTATCGTTTATTAGTTTATTTTCTCGTTTACAATTTTTTCCAGCTGAAAAACATTAATGACAGTTGCCTAATTGTATTGTTTAGTTAACTGATCTCTTTTTTTTATTTTTATTTGAACCACTATAAAGCTATAATAAACTTACAGGTTTTTTGCTCCAACCAAGACGAGTAATTGTATCTTTTGCAGCATTTGTTTTTGAAGTTTTTTCACCATCTTTTGTGACAGTTAACTCTGGAAGTCTTTTTATCTCTTTTCCTTGCTGAAACAAAATCAAAGTAGGTAAGTCGAATGAAGCAGGATCTTTACTAACACCAAATTCCTCAGCTAAGTCCGGATAAATATCAATATCGACTTGGCCTATACAATTATAATACAACGTTAAACATTAAATACTTAAGTTAATCAGTACACCCATCAACGCTCTACCAACTTACCAAATTTCAAATGAGGAACGTCGTACTTTATCGAAAGTTTAGCCAATACGGCCTCGAAATTAAGACATGAGACCGACCAGTTAGCATAAAGCATCACAATCCAGTATTTTGGGTCGACAAAGTTATCTTTCGGTTTTTTATCAGCTGTTGTGCTCTCTTCGGAATCATCGACTTCAGTAATTCGTGGACCCTTAATTTCATCCACTTGCATATTAACTGGTTTAGTTGTTTTTTTAAGTAATACTTTATCTCTAAAAGCCGACTCATTTAATTCAAAAATCTTAGTTGGGCCACGGTACCAAGGTTGAGGGAAGAACGTTGAAAGTGCTATAAAACCATTAGGTGAGTTACGTGAATTAATTTACAAATATCACTATCCTATATCATATTACCAATCCAACCGGCAATATAAAAAGTTGCTTTCCAGAAGCCAAATCTCCAAAACAAACTACACGTTGTGAAAAACTTGGTATACAATATCAACACACTTGACAACTCCTCTGCTGTAGCTGACATGAAGCATTTCCAGATGGACATGCCAAATAAAACCATAAACGATTTTATTTCATTGTCCTAGAGACCAAAATTATCAGCAAAAAAAAACAAAGAAATGGTAGTTAAGTAGATTAACGTTACTTCGAAGTTAATAGATTGAGTAGATATCAGATGCTTTGAGCGCATAAAAACATAAAACGAGCCATATATAGCATGAATAATGTAGTATGGATGAAGTAATCTTTGCCTTAATTCACTAAAGCTTGCCATTAGTAACTTAATCGACTGTGAAGAAAG
Source organism: Backusella tuberculispora (assembly GCA_024140245.1). NCBI lineage: Eukaryota > Fungi > Mucoromycota > Mucoromycetes > Mucorales > Backusellaceae > Backusella > Backusella tuberculispora. Next base: position 8,441 of record VCJD01003140.1, on the reverse strand, counting down.
TTGAAAGAAAGAAAGGGAACTTTGAAGTTGCCATGATATTTTGAGCATCTTCACGTGATAAAAAATCATCGGAGTATGAATCGATCGATCTAAACACTTGGAGAGGAAAAAGTAACACACACAGTTCGGCATA
>VCJD01003131.1:53583-69711 GCA_024140245.1 Backusella tuberculispora | reverse complement strand
TTTTTTCTTTTTTTTTTTTTTCTCCACAATAAAATAAAATTTCAAGTTTGCAAATAAATCATATTTAATATGTTCTATAAAGATTATTATAGGAAAGACTCAAACAAGTACTACAAGTTATATTCTGCGCTTTTTATTACGACAGAATTGTATTTAATAAATGACACCAAATGGCAATATTGATTTTAAAGAGAAAAATATGAATGTTTATAAATACATCTTTATTATTATTGTTAAAATTCGATTATTAATATCGTTTCACGTTATGCCCATACAGCTGAACTGTCAACACCCTTGGCTTTGCCATCTTGGTATGTCTTACTCAACTCGTTGTATTGCTTCTTGATGGTACTAATACGCTGTTTGAATTCATCAACCTTAGATGCGTCTAACATATTAACAACATCAGCAACAGAACGAGAAGTAAAGAAGTGATTATCACGGTTATATAGTGGTCTATTCTTCAATGTTTCCTCGGTGTCACCTGGGGCCTTGACGCGATAGACTTCTTCTAAAATCTGAATATCGTATGGAATAGCAAATTCATCTCTTGAATCTTCATAAGTAAACAAGTAGTAAAATTCATTAAACCCGGCCCATGTAATTGCACTCAAGCATAATGAACATGGCTCATGAGTAGCATAGAATACGCAATCCTTAGGTTCTGGTCTTGATTCCTTGGGGATTTGAGTGAAGAATTCCTGAATGCAATTAGTCTCTCCATGCAATAATGGAGATACTTGTTCGTTATTGGTAGAAGCGTGTACTAATTCCAAAGTATCTTTCTTGAGGATAGCGGCACCAAAAAGCTTGGATCCAGAAGATACACCCTTGGCAGTCAATGGAATGATGCTATTGACTGTAGTATCGAGAAGAGTAGTAATTAAATCTTCGGGCTTATGCTTGGATTTTTCAAATGACATTTGATCTGTGATATAATTTGTTGTTCGTAACAATCAGAAAGATAGCAAAATAGATGAATGTCACTTTTATATAATAATTGATTAGAGGGTGCTAGCTACCTTGTGACTTGATAAAAATATATAGAAATTCACAAAGTAAAAGTATTATATAAAAAAAAAAGTGACACCCAATAACGTAAATGCTATCTATTAAATACTTCTAGAATACTGGAGCATCACCTGATGTCTTATTTTTTGTAAAAATTACTGTTTGAAGGTTTTTGAATATAGATAGTATACTCATTCTTTGCTCGGACAAAAGACTATTTTAATTTGAATTAGCCAATTGTATTATATTTTACGCTACACATCTCTTATCTATAAACCCTTAATCTGGTATATATTAGGTAAGATAGTGTTTCTATTGGAGAATAGAATGACACTAGCTAAGTGGCGAATAAGTATAACTCGTCTTGAGTGGGCATTTTCGCACGCTTTCAGTTATTTCTAAAGTACATCTTTTTTATTTCCTGAGAACTTTATTCTCTTCGTTCTACTCCTAGTTAATAGCCTAAACGGCTCAATGGTGGGAATTTGTATAAATTTATACTCCCTTCTTAATACCGTCTTATTAAATTGGCTTAAATGTACTAAATTGACAATTACAGATCAATACCCCTTCGTAGTATAATCACCATTTATTATAGTAGGTGTCTCATTAACAAATTTAATATAGTGAGTTATAACAGCTCCTTCGGATGGTGCTTAGCATCATCTTACCAGTTTCATCGAACCTTCTTTCCCTCCTTAGTTTTTTTTTTTCTTTTTACTTTCCCTCGATATTTTCTACAGTTCTCTCTTTTTCCTTAACAGGGGCTGAGCTTTTTTTTTGTTCAAGAATCAGCCTTGTTAGCATTAATTGTACTCCATCGAATTCGTACTTCATAACGTCGGAGTCACAGTTCTTGTTTGTACTGTGTACATGTATTTATGTGAGTGTATGTGTGTGTGTTCTTTTTCAAGTTAAGATTTTTCCTATATTCTTATGAAACTTACGCAACCAAAGCAGAAAGAAAGAGGGGGCAGTCAATTACCTTTGATTATTCTTTCATCGACTTTTTAAAGCTCTTGTTTGTCTAAAAAAATGAAGTTAACCACATTAAATTTTTTGACTTATTTAAATTGAAAAAAATACAAATCAGTTTTTATCTGGCACTCTTAATGAGATCTGATATAGACTTCACAAGTAAACTTATACTGAACAACAAAACTGTAATGAATATTGGTGTAATTTTGAGGTTATTTCAAATTGGACATGCTTATATACACCGTCATCATTCTAAACTCTAACTATGTAGAATTTTTAAGCTGATTATTCGATATGTCTTGGAGTCAATTCCGTATAATTGCGCATTAATAAATCCCAGTCAGTTTATGCTAAAAGATAGAGTAGCTTTATGCAAGAATAAACTGTATTGCTGGTGCGATAATAATGAAAGAACATCCATTTCTCTTCCTATATCACTTAGCTGTCTAAGATATTATATATTGTGTAATATGTGCTCAAGTATTATGATATCTTGCCTGCAGACCTTGTTTTTATCGTAAAAGCTTCTCTAATACTATATATTGAAAGAAAGCCATTACGGAAGTCAACGTCTTCTAAATGATAAGAACTCAGTGAGAATTCTACACACAGTCGTCAAATTTCGTCTCTACCAAGTCCATTGAGAATCACATCAAAGACCGCATGGCTCCTTCCGTTTCTCTTGTTTATTTCATAACATCATAATCACTAAGTCTCAACTCTTTAAATTTTGCTACTGGTCCAACAGTATGTTTTTTATATTCGTTATGAAAAAACAAATGGAGAAGAAATATGGCGGTGAGGGTAAAGCCACAGGACTTTTTTCAATCTTTTTGCATCCTCAGGTTCTTTGAGGAGCTCCTATTATCATTCCCCATGCTCGCAAACGAGCTAAGAAACAAAAATAGTGTTTTTTGCTTACTTTTAAATAAAATATTTTCAGTATCATTTTTTTTATTGTAGTCTTGGCAAGCATTCATTGTTTCTCTCTTTTAGATGAACGATATTAATTTCCTTCAAACTGATTTCTTTGAAACCCAGCTTCGACTGTTTTTTTCTTGACTCTTTTTTTTGTTTTTTAATGTTAAAAACGTTTTTGTTATGCTGAATCAATGACTTACTGTTGGTCTCTTCTACCCTTTGAAGTCCTCATTCAAATTGCTGATCACAGCGCAAAAAGAGACAAATTAACCTGTCTTCTCGTCTGTGTAAATTGGTATCGACCTGTGCAGGAATCGCTTTATCGAGACATCACCTTTTACCACAATGCCAACTTTCGATCTTTTCTTCGGACAATCACTCACTTTAACACTCAACTCCATTTGCCGGCTGGCCATTGCGTGAAGAGAGTAGCTTTCAGAAATGATGAAGTCAAAGATGTAGAATTTAATGTACGAAGCATCACCTTTACCGAATTTGAATTGCTTGCTCATTATTGTCCTCATTTGACCGAACTTGATTTTCGTCATCCACGATTTTGGCAATATTTGGACGAGCTAGGAGACTTAACGGAAATATGGGCTCGACTCTCACGACTACCTACATTTTATGGAAACAAAGAAGCTTATCTTGTTTATAAATCCCTCTCGAATAGGATCAAAAGCATTGAAATACAAGATTATGCGTCTCGTCACGTGAAAACAGAACTGCATCTCGTTGACTTTCTCTCTCAAATGACAAACCTTGAATCGATCGAAGCTTCAAACCTTAGTTTGTTCTTAACTCGTGAACATATTGAACAAATACATCACAACAATAACAATGTGCGACATCTAGCACTATTGACGAGAGTAAAAGGAAACCAGGAGAGAGAACTTATAAAAAAAGGATCACCTATTCGATACCTTCGCTCACTTCATTGTATTATTGACGATCCTTGTTCGATTTGGTTTTGGTTTATTCGCCACCGATATGTTGACATCCAAAAAGTGGAATTCAAAGTATTGAAGAGTAACTACTATTCGAAACAGGAACGCCAACGAGAAGAAATTGATATTGCAGAAGCACTTTTTTCACTATTCCAAGAAAAAAGTACACTCAAACAATTGAGCGCTTCGTTTTCAGATATCGATCATGTATTTATTGAATACTATATCATTGATGCATATCTTTTGAATGCCGATGAAGATAGAAAGACAAAACTCTCCTTAGATTTCGCCAGCTTTGAGATTGAAAACAATATCCCACTGACTTTAAATAGTTTATGTTCCACTACAATTATAACTGACAACAAAGACATCCACCATCATTTCTCCATCAAATACGGGATTGGCTATGAAAACGGTTATGACATGCTTCTTATACTAAAAACAATTACAGGCTCAATCCACACCAATCTAACGGAATTAAAACTTCAAAGAATTAACTTTATGAAGCCTATCGGCTATGATAATCGAACTGAGTTTTATATTGACTCCATCTTGAGCTACTTCCCTCATCTCATCCGTTTGAGCTACGTCTTTGAAATAGAAGAAGAACCTGGTCAGTTTCCTATTGGATTGGAGGATAAAGAGACATCTTACAGTTCATCAAAACCCTACCATTCACTCACTCACTTTGCCATCACCAATGGTGTTTTGACTTCTGATGTATTTTACTATGTATTTGAAAGATGTCCAAATTTACTTTATCTATCTTTGGTCAATACCCTCTATGATACCGATGATTCATATATGGTATCCTGTATAAAAACATTTAATAACTGAACTGCATTATAGCACTGGCAATAACCAAGACTTTTATATAAATTATTAAACTCCTTTGGGTAGCTCTTATTTTTTATTATTATTAAACTGGCCAAGAAAACGAGGAACACAAGAAGTCCATTTTTATACAAGTGTTATTATTAGGTTCTTTTTTATTTTATTATTATTATTACTGCTGCTGCTATTATTAAAATGATTTCTAAATATTATTGTCTGTTACACGGTAACTTATGAAGATTGAAGATAATTTTGTATGCGTCTATCTTTGATTTTCTTTTTGGTGAGTGGGTGCTCAACTGCGCTATTACCCGGTATTGTATGAAGCATTGGTATGTCAGTATATGATCGCTGCCCGCTTTGGTAATATCCACTGGAACTGTTGCTTGCAGAAGAGTCATTATCATAATTATAACCCATATTATACGAACTTCGTCTACCATCATTGGACGTAAATGGATGAGGAGACATATTTGTCGGTGTTTTGTTTCTATATTGTCTCTCATAATCGTAATAAGGTGAACCTTGCTGAGAGCTTCGTTTTGATTTTTGAGGAGTACCTGGAGTTAATGTAGAATCTCGGTTTGTTTTTCGCTGATTATAATATTCCTTGGCAGTTGATGTATAAGTCCGTTTGTTATTATTAGATTCGGTCACACGCGACCTATGATTTTGTGCCTGATAATTGCGCTTTGTTGGAGGTGGTGGACTTAATGAGTTATGTTCGTTCATATTGTATTGTGAGTGAGATTTTGGTTGATAATGTTTTTGTCTTTGATGATGCTGATGCTGATGCATATTTTCATTTTCGTTTGACTGATACTCCTGTTCCCAATCAAGATTCTTATCAAATAAAGTTACATCACGCCAAACCGCCAACTCATCCTGAGCTGATGAATAGTATTGATCATTCTCAGGAGGAGAAAGAGTGGATCTTTTTTTATACTGCTTCTTCTGTATAGGAGCTGTTTGTGCCCATTCAGCAGATTGACGTTTTTCATTGGTAATTTCTTCTGTATTTTCTTCATTTCTCGAGAATGTGGTCACTATCCAAAACAAAAAACCTAGAAAGAGTAAACCGAGTGCAATACTAAAAATGATGACTTCAGCTTGTATGCCGTAATTTGAACAGAGTACAGTAGTGTCAGGATCACGACATACTTGTCTTGCTGTTTTAGAATAGGAGCTATATGTTGAGCCAAAAGCATATGCAACTAATACAATTGTTGCCAATATCAAGCCAGATATAATTCGCCGGAATGTGTACTGACGGAGTTTGTTGGCAATACTAGTGAGTAAAAGTGCTACAACACTAGTAATAGTAGCTAAGATCAAGGGTATAATGCGACTAAGAGAAGTAGAGTCGCTGCTAGAAGCAGTGGCATTATTTTCTGTGGCTTCTTGTAGAATGGTAGAAAAATCTATTTTTTTTTAAAAAAAATATACATGGTATCAAAAATACAAATAAAACAATAAATATGATATCATGATTACTCCATGTTATTTACCAGGTTGATATTTTATATTAACTGGACTGCAAGAGCAATTCAATGCATACATGTAGCAATGCCTCCATAGTCCAAACGTAGCTGAATCTGGTGTAATTAAGTTACTGGAGATGTTTCGATAAAAAAATACTTGATGCATAGCTAAACTACTCTTAAAAGAACAACTGGAAGCAGATTCATTTGTTTCGAGCCAACTACCAAACCCAATTGCTAAAACAGCCAATAGAACAAAACCAATTCTTAATTTAGGTAAAAGAATAGCTTGGAAAAACGAACTAGACGATGATTGACTTTCTACGGCCATTCTTATTTTCTCTTTTTCGTCTTCTTTTTTTTTTTAAATATATTTCTATTCGTTTAAATAGGCGGCAAAAAAAATAAAAAAAATAAAAGAAGCACAAAAAAAATTAGAATGGGAAAAAGAGAGGAATAAATAAAAACAATAAATGTAATTTAATATTTGTAGCACACTTAAATCAGATAGAATAGTGCACGCTCCATTGTCAGTTTGAATTCATCATCCCTGTTACCACTTTGGTACATTAGATAGAAACTCCGCGAACAAGAGGAAAAAAGAAAAGGGGAAAATAATTTTTACTTGGTTGAGAAAGCCAAATGTTCGGGATTATCTACAACTGAATTAGATTGGTTACAAATCGTTGTTACGAATTCTATAGTTTCACAAGAATTTATGATTGGAGCGCACATAAAAAAGAGAGTCGATCATTTATTCTTGAAATTCTATGTAGAAAGTATAATAAAGTCTAAAAAGATATACAGGTTTCTTTTACAACTTTTTTTTTAATTAAAGAATAATAAAGGATATTTACAAAATTGGGATATAAATAAATAAGTAAAATGGAAGAGAAAAAAAAATACACATATGGCAGAATGTACAATCTTCTATAATGGAGGTAAGAGTTGTTTAAATTCTTCAAAATCAACAAATCCATCTTTGTTTGTATCTGCAATGTGCATCATTTCTTTAATTTCTTGAGGTGTCAAGGATACACCAAAACGGGCCATGACAGCTTCAAGTTCGTTTGGACTAATACGGCCGTCACAATCTTTATCAAAGTACTTGAAGCAATCTATAAGTTCTTCGTCACTGTCTTTTTCATTGAATACATTATCCGTGGTAGTATAGACTTGATTTGGTTGTTGCTCATGAGGAAGATAACGATACATTGTTAGTACGAATTCATGGAAATCAATCTTGTGATCGTTATTCAAATCCACTGCTTTTACTATGACTTGAAGTTGCTGTTTGTCTGTGGTAATGCCAAGATTAGAGAGAACGTCCATGAAATCAACATCAGTGATATAGCCACACTTTTTAGTATCATATATATTGAAAGCTGTAATATATATATATATATATATCAATACAATTATATCGCTTTTGACAGATATTTATTTAATCAAACCTTGTTCTAATGTATCAAGCTCTTCGGGAGAGATACCAAGGGAGTAATAATAGTTTGACATGATTTAAATAAGATTCTTTTTATGAGATAAAGAAAAAAAGGAGATTTGTATATACGTTATTAATTTAATAATTGTAATTTGAGATAAATAAATAAATAGAAAAAAAAAAGATCGTGAAGTAAATCTGACTATTTATATAAAAAAAATATGAAATCTCCACGTGTAACAAGTGACGATCAAGATGTAATAAAGAGGCGGAGCCGATAATTGTAATGATCAATTTCCACAGATTTTTCTGGATAGAAACAATCGAAATTAATTATTTATTGCTTAGCAAGAGAAAAAAAGGGAGGCACGATTCGGTTTGTTTTTTTATCCAAGTTGAAAAAAAAAAACTTTTTAAAGAGATTTATTTCTCACTACAAAAGTATCTCCGAACAGAAAACCAATGATGCTGATGATGACATTCCTTTCTCTCTACTTTGCATGTCACCTTACTCGTAGGGAGGCTTATGCCCATCATCACAGCAAACTCTTCAAAGTTGACTGCACCATCCTTGTCGATATCAACATCTGAAATTAAATCCTGTGCCTCGGAAAAACTAAGCTTATCCCCTAACTTTCCCATCATTGCTTGTAATTCTGTAGCGTTGATAACACCATCACCATCTTTATCAAATGCATTAAATGCTTCTTTAAGTTCTTCTTGTTTCTTTGTTAGTCTGTGTGGGTCGGATAAAGTTGGTCTCATAAGTGTAGCGAATTCCTCGAAATCTAAACTTCCATCGTTCTGGTGACTATGAGCTCCATTTATCTGGATAAAAGATAATATGTAAGGTTCATTGTTACTTTTTTTTTTTATAATACACACCATGGACGGAAGCGACGAAGGTCCTATTCCAGCTGAAAGTAACATATCTTCTAGTTCTGATCGAGAAATCCTTCCATCCTGATCCTTATCAAAGCTGGAAAATAACTCCCTCAAATCTCCTTTCTTTTTATTACTAAGAAAATGACTTCCAAGGCTAACACGTTTAGAGGTCATTTTTAAAAAAAAATTAAACTTTTTAGGAAACAAAAGAGGGGAGAATAAAATATAGTAAGCCATGAATAATCTAAAATATTGTTATCTGCAAGCCACTTTAAGGAGTGTATCACATTGACCTTCCAAACTAAGAGTCGTATGTGTTCACGCCACTAAGGGAGTAGCTCACCATGATACTTTCAAGGTCATCTCTATATTCTCGACAGAACTAACAGAAACATACTAGTGATATGTAGTCTATACACTTTTTTTTTTAAGAGAGGGGTTTAAAAATGCTTTAAGTAACAAAAGATTCGTGCCGAGCCTTTATTTTTTTATTTTTCTTGGTATTGCTAAAAGGTTTATGTTAATACCGAACAAGCCGTCTAAATTTTATTTATATATGTATTTTTTTTTCTGGGCATTTCTAGTAAAGTTAGAAAAAAAAAAAAAGAGTTAAGTGAGAGCATGTGCTTAATTGTAAATAGTACAATAAGAAAGTTCCACACTATATATGCGGAACTTCTACAAATAAGCCTTTTTTTTTATTACCACATTTAGACTCTGCAACAACAGTGGTCCAAATGATCTACCAAAAGTTGAATCAAAATATGTGTCCCTTTCACTGCTTTATTCAAATTAGCTATTCGCCTTAGCTTTGAATTTATGACATCCGACTTTAGCTGACTCATATGCGTAGATTACCCAAAATAGTATACAAGATACCTTAGATTACACAAACATATTACATGCCGAATCAACAATTTAAAATTAAGACATTTAAAATTTGATGCTGAAAACTCTTCCCGTTTATATCATCGAGGAAATTCAAAAGATTTTTTGTTTAATTTTTTCTACAATTGCTCATCTTGATATCCTCCCTTTTTCGGTATAACAAACAGAACAATTTCTCTTTAAACATATTGGTATGAAACCTATTGTTTCTTAACAAACATTAACACCTTATAAATTATATCATATATTTAGATTAATAAATGGAAAATCTTAAGCAAAGTATCTATTAACATAATAGTAAAATATTTGTGTTTTTAGAAAGACTTTTTTTTGTATGATACTGATGCATGGAAATCAATAATAATTCGATTGTATTACATTATTTTAAAAACAACAGTAGTTTATAATGGGGAAAAAACACTAAGCAAACTGAGTAAATTGTGGATATTTTAGAAGTAGATGATGCTGATGGAAGAAATGATATTCTAAAAGCAAAAACTGAAATTTCGATCTTATTTTTCAATTACCTTGATATATGTCATCAGTTGAAGTGTGTAATATCAGTTTATTGTTATTTTGATATTACAAAAAGCAAAGTTAATTAATGTAAGCTAACTTAAAAAAGGCAAAGAGTCCTGGATAACCATTTTTGAATTCATTACACACAATGCATGCTTAGCTACGAACAAAAAACTTGTTTTCTATAATCCGCATATACTTTGGAAGACTAAGCTCGTAAAGAAAAGCATTCATTCTACAAATATATTTAGACATCTATTTTATTCGAAATCGTCATACGTTGCTTAAAAAGTAAAATATTACTATAAACACAATCAGTTGACTTTACTATATTTACTTAAAATAAACTGCCTCTATAAATGATGGGATCTGATAAGTTTATTGATATAAAAACTTTAAACTCCAACATTACAACACTAGGTATTTCAATAGCAGAGTTGAATAGCTTCAATCACAGCACAAAGAAAAAAAATATTGAAATATCGAATTGAGTGATGCTACTCATTCCATAATATACATAGAGGATACTTTAACTATCATGCGTTAAAAATAACTATATATTTATAGTTTGGAATATATTTTAAAAACTCAAAAAAGCAATCATTAAGCTATTACCATGTTGTTCTCTTCTTTTATTTTTAAAATAAGTAAGTATTAATACAAGCTGTAATACAGTCATAATGTTTAAACAAGAATTAACACCATTCATATTTTTTAAGATGCTTCCTGATTACAGTACTCTAAGAATTTTTCGAAGTGTTAATATGCTTGCCTTTTATAAATAAAATGATTTTTTTTTGGAATTGAGCCGGTAATTCTATTGGCTATCTCTTAATTTGGAGACCAAAACACAAGCAAAAACACAAGAAACCCAAGCTTTTTCCTAGAGTGCAGGTTATTTATTTTTAAAACATTTAAAGCATCCACATTTCCGCCGGAATTTAAAACAAAAAGGCTATAATGTACCAGTGTACCAATGTAGTAATATGCTCCAAAAAAAATAATTTGAGCTTCAAAACTATGTGTCAACAATTCTGCCTTTTGTTAAACTCCATTCTATTGGCCTGTTACCTTTTCTCAAACAACAGCATCCAGTAATTTAATTTTACTATAGGTACCTAAACTCAAATTATGAGCTGTTTTTTAAGCTTAAAATCAAGCTTCTTTCAAGCTTATAAGGTATATACTGCTTTGAGAAAAAGCTATTAGTTACTACTAAAATTGTTATAACAAAATCTATCTCACGACTACTTTTTAAGTAATTGCTCTGCTCATAGTATCTTTCAGTGTCTGTGGCTACGTAGGTTTCCATCTATAGAAAGATACAGAAGGGATCATGAGGGAATGGAAAATTAATAGCAATTCAGATATCTAACCCTTTAAATAGCTTCTTGGTGATGAAATTATTAATGATGTAACTTTTTTACTTTATACAAATGCTCGACGTTAAGGAAGTGTTTAGTTTATTTATCTGTACTTTGTGATATTTTTAATTAAGTTAAATACATAATATGCAATTTATTCAAGCAGTTGCTTGTTTCCTCTGTTTGTAAATTATTTTTTTGAGGAAAAGGCGGAAAGAGTAGAAAACCTAAACTTGAATTGAGTTCATCAAAAGACGTTCCCAAGTGGCCAAATCTACCAAAAAAAAAAGAACAACTCTGAAGGACGAGGGATCTTTCTGTTACTGAAATAGGCTTATTCTAAAGAATGTTCTAAAGTGCTGCCATCAAAAGGCTGGCGCTTGGTCAGCATCTTGGAATAGTCTCAAGAACACGATTAGAGCCATGTGCGTTTTTAAGGTATCATCCACAGGATGTTTCTACTATAACCACGTCAGATATTCCTTCATTAAATCCCCAGCCATCTACATATCTCACAGAGTCATGCTCCCAAGTATCCTGGTATGTTTTCATCTCAGAGAATAACTCTAGTTTTTTTTTCATATTATTCAAATCCTACAAGACCAGCTTGCCGCCCAATTTACTGAAAAATGGGTACAATTCTGTCAATCCAAAAGGTTCATTCAGTGATCTATTATATAAATTAAATTATTTTTAGTATCTGGTTTTCTTCCATATCTGTGTGTATTGATTGACTTCATAAATACAGAGGTGAGTTTGTCTAGAATATCACTAGTATCTACAATCTCTGGTATATATAAAACCATATTTGAATTTGAACTAACGTCAATATCACACACTAATATTCTGTAGAAATCTGACTACACAAGTCAGAGTTCGTTACAACATTAAAAAGCTAGAGTTTCACAAGTAAGACTAATAAAGGATAGTTTAACTATTGCCATGAATAGCCAAAGAAAAACACGAAAGATAATTCAGTAGATAGATAAAGTCAATTAATCGGTTAAAAGAGAGGGGTGGTGGTATATTATTTGTTTATTATTATATTGTACAAAAGTATTTAACACGGACAGAATTCAGTGGAATGAGGTCCTGAGCAATTAACACATGTCTGAATCGGATTCAGCATTTTCAGCATTTGCAAGCTAAGAGTGCTGGAAGAATGCAGGGTTGGCTTCAAATTAGGACGAGGGAATGAATTCAAGATCGAATGTTCTGTAACCACCTCTTTATTTAATGCTGCTGGTCTGACAGCTGAGACGGGACGCTGGTTGTTGGCTGGGAAAGTTTGCTGTCTAATGACAGAAGATGAAAGAGGGGCCAGTTGTTTTCCAACAAGCGACTTTGCAGAAAGTACATTTGAAAATGAGGATAAGGGTGGCATTTGATATATGTACAATAGAATAAAGAAATGGAATAGAATAGAAATCAAGAAGAGAAAAAAAGAAAAAAAGAAAAAAAGAAAAAAAAAAGTCGACATGTCGGTTTCTGAATTTTTTCGGAAGTTGCGGCGCTTGATGTTATACTCGAAGCTTTCCTTGGAAAACAGTACTAAGACATCTTATATTGATATTTGTGAATGAACCCGCGTTTTGAAAGATTTTTTATGTATAAGAGACCAATATAAGACTTAATAATGCTTATGGAATTGTGTACGTAAGTAAATTTATTTAAATTAAAAAACATGTTATTAAGTATATAGTTCTTGTACAGCTGAACCAACAACAGGGATTGCATCACTTTGAAGGTCTTCAAAGGAAAGGAACTTCATTGGGAATTCAACAAGATGTCCCTGGACCTTTTCTAGACTGTTTTTGATATCTTTTAGGGGCATATTAGGATCATGTACATGTCCCAAACTAACCACATTGGGATCAGGGTAGAATTCATGATATTCTTTCCAGTTGGTAACTATCAGAAAAAAAGAAAAAAAAGAGTCAATATATACACAAAGCCTATAATTACTATTTATATATTAGATTTTACCTGTATCATCAGGAACACAGTGGAATACTTCACGGAATGATGAAGTGTTGGTTTCAGCAGTATTATTCCAACGAGCCAATGTTTCTTCGTCCAAGGGATCCATTACCCAGTGATCCTCTGGTGTGTTAGTGAAATCTAATTGAGGTACAGGCAAAGGAAGCATAGCATTGTTGGCTCTATCCATATCGTCTTCCTTAATAAGACCAAGATGTTCTTTCCATAACTGTCGTCGAAGAGTAGCTGCGAATCGACCAGCTTGATACTATTATGATAAAAAGTACATAATTAGTTTTACTTTGAATTCATATTCCTCACATCTTTACATATAGGTTCAAGTGACTTACAGGCTGATTATTCATTTTAGATGGAATCATATCCTTATCTTCAACAATTAATGCAATTTCAGAATCACGGTCACCACATTGTGATCTATCATTTAAATTGGCTGAACCCATAATAACAACACGGTCATCTGCGATCAAAAGTTTTGCATGAATGTAAAGTTCTTCTGATACATAATCCTTCACAAGCTCCTTTTCACTGAATTGCTGTCCGCTTGTGCTTTCAGGATTACTACCACTCTCTTCAGGTGATACACGTAAATGGAAAGGCTCTGGCTTAATAAATCCAGCAGGAGGAGGTGCGACATTCACTGAATCTACTTCATGTTGATGTTGGTTGTGGTGACGACGCAAGTGGGGGAAATGATGATGATGGTGACGGTCATCATGGTAAGGAACATCTACTTCCTTTGCTGAAAGACCAGCATCTCTTGCTAACATCTCTTCTACAAATTTTTGGTTAATTCTGTCCCAGCTTCTTAAACTGTAGAAGCGAATATATTCTTCGGGATTGATTCCATTTTTCTTAAGCTGTCCAACAATACTTGAATCTCCACTGCAGATGGATATATACTGGTAATACATAACCAATCTTTGGCAATATAGAAATAAATGTACTTAGTTTCGTGTGTTTGATTCTCTTTGTTTTCTTTTTTTTAAAAAAAAAAATACCTTGCGGTAGCAGCCTCTTTAGTGCTAAGTTCAGCTGGGAATGCTGGCATGAGAGGGATTAATACAAAGACTTTAAATTTATCTTGCTCTTCATGGGCTCTTATAATTCGCTTTACAATAGCTTCTCCGATCTGATTTTTGATAATACTATTGGGATCGCTTCCAGTGGCAGTAACTAACGATAACAATGAATTCATATATGTTCATATACATTATCAATATTTATATGTATATGTAACTTACTGAAGAATTGGTTTTCAATATAAACGTAATGTTGTGCATGACTGATGGTATCAATATAGGCGTTTTGGATAGAATGCTTTATACAGAAAAGAAAAATTAGTATATCTTTCTCCAAGAATATTCTTGTATCTTCTTTAGAATACTAGAAAAATAAGAATAAAAAATATATTACTTCAAGTTGGATTCCAGAACTCCAGTCAGCACTACTACGAAGAACTTGTGCACGGCAACTGCCCTCAACATAATCAGTCTGGTGACTGAAATGGTATGATCTTAGCAATTTACTCTCAAGGGGTATTTTAAAACTTTGATAGCTGCTGTATCCACCAAGTGGAGGCTTCAAGAATGGTGCTTTTTGTTTGTCTAAAGATTTTGAGTGTTTGATGAAATTCCATCTATCGCAGAAATGACGTGCAACATCTAAAACAGGTTCACCCATCTACATTTATTATTATTATTATAGATGTAAGTACTACCGATTAAACGGAATGCTTTTTTTTAAAACTTATCTAACATACTTACCATACAAAGAGAAATGTCGTGCCATGGCATACGAGGAACAGTGGCCTTGTCAATAAGTCTCATATCCCAGTCCTTAACTATTATAATTGTATAAGTTTCATAAAGTCAAGCTTTTTATTTAATCTTCTTTATATATATTGCTTGATATTTTACCATATTCAAAATCTCTAAGTCTTGCATCACTAAAGTCTTGACCTACATTTTCAGAAAAAAAAAGTTTAATTTTGTGTCTTTTATTTTTTAACTCAAGCACAGATAAATTAACCTAACCTGGAAATATCTCTAAACTTGTATCAGGCTCATATGTAAAGTCAGCGAGTCGATGCGAGTGTGTATCCCATCGACTTTTGGGATAAAGTAAACAACTTCAGTTAATTAACTGTGTACATATATATTTAAATACACACTATATGATATTATATAACTTACCCATAACAGAGATCAATACCACCGAGAAAAGCGACACGGTTATCAACAACAACAAACTTTTCATGGTGTGACCAGAAAAAGGTACCACCAACTGCGTGATCAGGATGTCTTTGAACTGATGATTTAAACAATGCAAAAACAAAAAGAGGTCAGAAAAAAAAATGCCTTTGTTATCCTCTCTCTCTCTCTCCTTTATATGATGCCCGTTATATTTCTCTCACCAACAATATTTTCGTGCAAGTCCTGAAGTGCCTTTTTGGTATGAGCACTATCTAAAGTCATGGCGAGTTCCACTTCCTATTCATACACCAATTTAAAATACAACGTCATAAAGGTGTAACTATACAATATTTACCTTATACACCACGATGTAAATTAAAACACCTTCTTCAGCCTTTCTTTTTAAAAGTGCATCAATACGAAATTCGGGATACTTTGCTGGTGGTCTTTTCAAATACTAAAAACAACAATAAGTTTTTTTTCCATGTATATATATAATATTTTTGCAGACTTTACCAATTCAGGTGACTTCCGGCGATACACAAAAAAAAAGTGCGGGGATCAGTCTTTCCGTATAAAATGTATTTATACAATTATCCTTTTTACAACTCACCAACCACCAATCTTCAATAAAAATACACTCTGTGGCGCTTTCAATTGCCTCTG
>VCJD01003131.1:41106-53242 GCA_024140245.1 Backusella tuberculispora | reverse complement strand
AAAAAAAAAAGAAAAGAAAAGGACAATTTAAAAATACATTTTTCAAACACCACAATTGTCACTTTAAAACAAAATGGCAGATGAGAATATAAATGACTTTATCAGCTATGAAAGATCCCTTCGCTTGATGAGTTTCATATGAATGTGGCTTTTATCGGGATATATAATGCTTTTGGCCTTGGCATTGCTTGCTGTCCTAAAAATAAAATATTTTTATACTTCTATCTCAGTTTTTATGTTCTTTTATATTTATTATAGATATTGTTTGATATACAACTAAATAAATAAATAAACTTGTTTATGTAATTAGATAAACCTACTAACTCGATTAATTGTTTTATTACCAAATCCGATTTATTTCGACATCATCATTTCGACATATCATAGTGATGTCTTCTATGCATATAATTGATATGGTTCGACTTTTTTGTTTTTCTATTCAATTTAAAAATAAATAACGTTTGCCTGCGCACAATTTAATGAAGATATTTAAATTCAACGCCATGTATTACTCCAATTCTCAACACCTTTTTTATTATTATTTTTTTTTTAATTTGATTTTTATTTTAACCATTATATTACAAAAACTATATCGATGTAATGTATTCAACTAATTACGTATATGGGTACATATACGACAACCCACCATAACATTTGCTTAACATATTTTTTTCTCGGTCTTATATGTTTTCCAAATAAGGAAAGTGGTTGTAGCTACACAGGACCACTTACTAGCCTGTTTTTTAGTTTGTGTATACATAATGAATAAATTGAAATTCTCAGATGTTGGAGTCTTTTGACCATTTGTTTTTAAAAGAGTAAGTGTAATAGTAATTTAGTAATGGGTAAAATTCAGAAGAGATGCTTTTTTTTTTTGCTAAATATTCAGGAACAAAAACCAGGGGAGCTTCAAATACTGTATTTTAATAGAAACATTAAGTTAATTTATACAGAAGTAGTAATATTATTTTAAAAAACATAATTACCAAATGGCTGGAATAGTTATGCAGACACAGGGTCCATGTGCAGTGAGAAAGATAAATATTGCTACTTTGCGCAAATTAAATGTCCGTTAATAATTAATTATTCCCAAGTAAAAAAAAAGAATTCAAAAGAACTATTGCCTAGCTTTTATAAACTAATGATTGATATGTTACTCTTTTGGGCAATTAGAATATTTAAAAATGGGATGTTATTATAGCAATCAATAGTTCGTCGGTTAGAATAACTAGCAAATTATTTAAATTTTCAAGAGGTGTCATTACAGATCTCAGCATGTTTTGCAGATGTTCAGCTAAGAGCTGAGGCAGACATATCATTCTATAACTGTGACTATCAATCTTTCAAGATTAAGATCTACGAGCGATCGTTACTATGAGCATAAAGTAAATAGCACCGTAAGATTGTTTCTTTTAAATAATTTAGTCATATGTTTCATAGATAACAGATTGTATATATCCTTATACGTCTAATAAACAGACAGATATACATAATAGAAGGCGACAGAGATATGAACATACTAAAATTAATATAAATAAACAATGATAGGAAAGATTGCACCATTCAAGCCTTTTTATTTTATCCTGCGTACTTATACAGTTATTCACTAGTGAAAAGATGATGACTAAAAAAATTGGGATCGTTCTTGATCGACACATAATTTTAATGTTGAAATGTACCCTAATTATTTACAATGCGCGGATTTAGACATAGATTACCATTTGTCAAATGACATTTTACTTAGTATTGAGGTTGTAATCATAACTTCAATCTTGAAATAGATTCAGCAAAAAGAAGTTCTGTGATTCATGGTGTATAATTCATAATTCGATACCAGTTTCGATGAAATTAGCGGAAAGATAAAAAAATCTTTGTTGTTAATATATTATTTATTCACATATTTGTAGCAGAGTATAATGGTTGTGACAAATTCAAAAATTCACTTGATACAAGCGGGCACGATCACTATTTTGATACTGTTTTAGCGCACAAAATTCCTCATCTGCTTATTTTTTTTTTTCAGTTTAAAAAAACTAATAAACCAAAATGAGCAGCATTCAAATGGATACAAGATCCGAAAATCGCGTTTGAAAATATGCTGTCCAACCATTTCTTTTCGGTGTTGGATAAAAGAATAAAATACACGCCTTTTCGGCGTTGTCAGTTCCTGCTCAATAATTCCTGATTATCGTGAATGTTTTTATACAAGTCTCTGAATTTTATATTACTACAACAGTACGTTGGTATTAGATCTGGTTTTTGAAATTGGAAACTATTTTACAGGCTTTACTTCATCAAATGAACTGATATTTGTAAGGAATGAGGTAATGTTTATATAAGCAGATATTCTGGACTGAGCGTGCACACAATTGAGCTTAGAAATGATTTCATAAGTATCATTAAAAAACAATCAATATACTCCTTCTACCCATCCAGAATAGTTGAATGGTAATGCATTACTTAATGATAGTTTAAATTTCTTCTTTTGCCAGGTCAATGTAGTACTTAGTAACTATTGTTGTATTTGGCATATTATTTAATACAATATTATATCGTCCTGAGTATAAATTACTTATATAGTTACATATCTTGTACCACCTAAAATCTAATTATTTAAATATCTTATCCCAGTGTTTACTATGAGCTCTCTTTCGCTCTTTTTTCTAATAAACCGAGAACAAGAGACTCACTTCTTTTATTATTTCATTTACTTTATTTTGTCTGTTTCCTTAAAGCTCACAACTATAATAATCAAGCATTTATAGACTCTTGCTTTTGCAATTTCAAAAACCTGTATCAAAATTATTGATGTAAGCCCCTGTTTCGTCTTTAATCTAGCAATAGTCATTTTACTTACCACTGGAGCTACCAAATAATACGAATATACTGTATTGGCGAATAATGATTTTCTCTTGCCTTCATCAATAATAACCAATATTATGTATTTTCTCGTTTCGTTTTTACCTACTTAAAAACTGCTAACTTTTTCTCCTAATCGGTATCAATGATTTTCCCAATGACCTGCTAATCAATTTATCGTCTTACTTTTTATTACTTAAGGGTGTAATGACTAATGGAAAAGGAAGACGTAGTCCGTTAAATATACCTATTCGTTTACAATATTTAAAAGAAGATAGATCAAACTATTGGAAATGATAAACTTTAATGACGAAGCAATCAGTATGCGAACTGACTTGTAAGTGAGAGCCTTTTTGCTGGTTACATTATTTATAAAAAGCACGTTACTTTAAACAGATACTGTATCGATGCAATGGTATTTCAAAATTTCAAGATTTCAATTATTTCAGTAAACTTATGATAAAAATATATTCTTGAAAAGCAATGTTGAAAGTTAATGTTCTGAATCAGTAATACGAAAAACCTTGAGTTTGGTGTGTCTTTCCACCAAGTCAAATACCCACCTTTTTAGTACCTAGCACCATCTACTTAGAATATAAATTTTATGGTCTGCTCTTTATAAAGTTTTAGTAGCCAGCAATAAAAGTACTTTACCAAAGTATGGATATATATTTTTTGGGCTACAGACTTTTTGGTGATCACCAAAAGGCGAAGACTGTAAGCTCAAAAACAGATCTAAACCATGGCACCTCCACACTCAAACTTCTATACAAGTACGCAGTGTTTAGATAGTTACCTCTCTTCAATCTATCTGATGACTCTAGTATTGTCATAATCACCACTTACATTGTAGTAAAACTCATCCGACCAAATAACGCTTTTTCGCTAGTCTTTTGTTCAAATAATGTGTTTCTTAGACAAACATAATCATTTCTTGTGTATCTCACTTGTAGCATATTTGTGAGCTGAAAAATATGATCCAAATTCTATTCTCCTCAAAGATTTTATAACCGTGTCTATGAAAACAATTATAGGAGCCATATATAACTCACGCTTTTAAATAATCGAAACTAATAAAAGGATTTCTGCATATGCATATTTTGAAATACGTTTCAGTCCTTTTATCAATCATGTAAGATGTTTCAGATTCATATTTCTTTATTCTGCTGGCCATAACAATATTCAGTTATATCATGTTCTCGTTTAGATATAGCTTATAGCCATCTCAATACTGTTTATCAGTGTAATCTTCATGTGAACCTGGAATATTAGCAGTTAGATTTTGACTCGACATAATATATTTCATTAAAATTAAGAGATAAGAGAGAAAGAAAATCTAGTATTGATATGAGTATAAACGTTAGTGCTTGATAGAAATTATAGATGATGGCATGGTCTGTTCTATTGATATTTTATTAATTTTGTTTTTACTATAAAGCTTTAAATTGCTTAATAAATATGGTAAATTATCATATTAATGATATAATCATTCTTTCTCCTTTATCTAGAGTAAGCTGCGATTTTGAAGGTTTTCGTTATAATAAATATATAAACGTAAACAAAAAGGCACAATAGAAAAAAGCGAAAGGAAAGTTTGTTTTCAAAAAAGTATATTGCATGGAAAAGGATATAGCAACAGCCAATATCATTAATCAATTTTTACTGAACAGTATTAATGTACCTCAAATCACTGATTATATCTCTATTGAATACAAGAATAATATATAAAATTGATAAAAGTATAATATTCCACCATAATATCTATACTACCAGCGTATTTTAATATCGAAACTTAAAATAAATGAGACAGATATAAAAAGGAAAACCAGTCACATTCCAATTTGAATTTCCACATTTCTCCTGATGATTTGAGTGTTGAAATCTATTTTTCCAAGGTATTTCCGTGTTGGATAAAGGCAAACCACGTTGGTTAAAAAAGCTGGTGGTACAAAAACGGATAATTGTTTAGACATTCACTATTAGCATTTGTTTAATAAATTGTTTTTCCGGCGACTCCACACATTGTGCGGAGTTAAGAGATGACGCAAAAGAATGAAGAGAAGGTCCATTAAAAAAGCAATCAGAAATAGAGAGTATAACTTAGTAAACAGGGGTTATAGTTGCTATGGTAGCCTTAATATATTACCATGGAAACCAGAAAAGGTTAAATGATGCTAAATAGTATAAACTTTGGAATGGGAAGAATACTAAAGTTGCAGATAAACTTTACACAATGAGCGAAAAAGTAAGATAAAAAAAAAAGATAATCAGCTTATGATAAATGCCCTGGAAAAATAAAAATTGGCCAACTACCCCCGCTTTTTGCCTAAACTGAATTTTTTTTCTTTAGATTTTTTAAAACTCCCATTTTTGTCCCTCTTCTTCCCATTAT
This sequence comes from Backusella tuberculispora, assembly GCA_024140245.1. NCBI lineage: Eukaryota > Fungi > Mucoromycota > Mucoromycetes > Mucorales > Backusellaceae > Backusella > Backusella tuberculispora. The sequence goes on along the minus strand of VCJD01003131.1, from coordinate 47,991 downwards.
TTTCTTTGTTTACTTTTTTTTTAGAAAGAAAAATGTTTTTGTCTCGCACCTCTTCTGCTGCTCTTAAGGCTAGTGCTTGGGCCTCTGTTAAGGTTGATATTATACTTAATAAATCAATATTTTGCTGTTTGTACTAAAAGCGTCTTTTTTTTTCTCTGTTTTTTTTTCTGTAAATTAGTCCAACTCTGTTCGTGCTATCACTACCGCTACTCCTAGCATCACACAAGCCTTCAGTGCTCAGAAGAATACCAACGTAAGTTGTAATAAGCTGCGAAAAATATAATAAAATAGTAAAAGTTAGTTTGAAGAGACAAAATAACATAAACTTCTTTTTTTGTAACTACTAGGGTAACTACCTTGTCACTTTGATTCCTGGTGATGGTATTGGTCCCGAGATTTCACGTTCAGTCAAGGAAATCTTTGCTGCTGCAAAGGCACCTATTGAATGGGAGGAAGTTGATGTTACCCCCATTATCAAGGATGGCAAGACTGCCATTCCCGATGAGGCTATCTCCAGTGTCCGTAAGAGCACTGTTGCTCTTAAGGGTCCTCTTGCCACCCCCATTGGTAAGGGTCACGTCTCTCTTAACTTGACTCTTCGTCGTACTTTCAATTTGTACGCCAACGTTCGTCCTTGTCGTTCCGTTGCTGGTTATAAGACTCCTTATGAGAACGTTGATACTGTTCTTATTCGTGAGAATACTGAAGGTGAATACTCTGGTATTGAACACGAGGTGAGTTGATTGAAAATATAATTAAATGAAAACAAAAAGAGATAGAGAAAGAGAACTACATGTAAACATGGAAGAGGAATTCTAAAAACGATTTATATTATTTAATAGGTTGTTGACGGTGTTGTTCAGTCTATCAAGTTGATTACCAGAGAAGCCTCTGAGCGTGTTGCTCGTTATGCTTTCACCTATGCTGAATCTGTTGGTCGTGACCGTGTCACCGCTGTTCACAAGGCTAACATCATGTAAGTTTAGACTTTGTTTTTAATTTTAACTTTAATTTTTTAAAAAACTAATTCCATCTATCTTTAGGAAATTGGCTGATGGTCTTTTCTTGGATGTCTGTAAGCAAGTTTCCAAGGAATTCCCCAACATCAAGTTCAATGATGTCCTTTTGGATCGTGCATGTCTTCACGTAAGTTCAAATATTTAAGGAGTAAAGTGTGTGTGTGTGTGTACATACATGTTTTTTTTGTGTGTCTGTGTGTATTTACATTTTATTTTTATAATTAATAGATTACCTCTGATCCTTCCATCTATGAAGATACCGTCATGGTCATGCCTAACTTGTATGGTGATATTTTGTCCGATATGAGTGCTGGTTTGATCGGTGGTCTTGGTTTGACTCCTTCAGGTAACATTGGTCGTGATGCTTCTATCTTCGAAGCTGTTCACGGTACTGCTCCTGATATTGCTGTAAGTGTTTATATGAATGAAATGATAGTGTGGGATAGCATATGTAATTATCTGTGTACTAATATAATGGTAATAAATTACAGGGTCAAGATAAGGCTAACCCTACCGCTTTACTTCTCTCCGGTATCATGATGTTGAAGCACATGCGTCTCACTGAACAAGCCGCTAATGTTGAGCAGGCCGTTTTCAAGACTCTTGCTGAAGGCAAGCACTTGACTGCTGATTTGGGTGGTCGTGCTACCAACTCTGAATACACCAAGGCCGTCATTGCTGTAAGTTGAAGTTTATAGAGTGTTTTAATATTTTCTTTTTTTTCTAACGCTTTTATTATTTATATAGAACTTGAACTAGATAATATCACTTCTGTAGTTACATTCTTTTTTTTTTCTCTTTTTCACTTCCCCCCATTTTTCCTATATTAAAAAATAATTTTTTCTTGTACTTTAAAATAAAATAAAATATAAAATGAAGATAAAAAGTCCTGTATTGTACAAAGCATTATGTAGATTAATTTTTGCAACGTGAGATATCACCCAAATGTACCACTTTTTATCTGCCTAAATAGATAAAGTATCTAGTAATGACTGTGATAGTAATAGCAGCAATAATGTACTTTGTTTTTTCTTATAAAGATATCATTACACCTTTTTAGAATAGAGCTACTTTAACTATGCAACTATGCAGTACAGCAAGCGCTCGATATAAGAATGCTCGAATTTAAGACTAATTCGATAGAGTACATTTTTTCAAAAAAAAATAAGACTTGACTGGCGTTAAGCCCACTCTTTTTAAGACTAATTCGATATAAGGTTGAAGAATCCTGAAAAAAAAAGCTATTCTTATATCGAGCGACTACTGTAGCTTCAAATCGCAAAAAAAAAACCCTCAGTTAGCTCATTATGCATTTACCACAAATGTCTGTAAAATCTTAACAATTATTACTTTTATATAATTTTATTCAAAAAGTATAAGATAATATTTGCACGTAAAGAAGAAGCAGGTATTTGTTTTGAATGCTTACCTATGTACAGTGGGTTGGTCATAAAGAAATTCGGTTTTTTTAAATTCTGATGTCTCAGATCTGTATACATTGATAACATATAAAAAACTTTTACTCTTTATTCTTCTTTAAAAAAAACTTTTTATCTTTTATATACACATATGCTTACATACCCGCAAAAAATACAGGTCATAAAATTGCATATAGGTGGTTTAAAAAAGCCAGAAATAGTTGTGTAGTTGGGTGTTGACTATGATTAAGTCAGGCGCGTTATCAGCTATTATATTGAAAATAGTACTGTAGAAAAACGCAAAAGTCCAGGAAGTCCGAAGAGGCTACTGAATATTGAAGAGAAATGTCTTGTGCATTACGTGAAAAATAAAAAGCAGTTGATTTATGGCGAAATATTGGATAACTTGGCATGTTATTATGCTATCCACTTTTCAAAGAATACTAGGCATACATAACTTATGTAGCAGAATTGCGGCAAAAAAACCTTTTTTGAGTGCTAAATATAAAACTGCAAAAATTGAATTTGTTCAAAACCACGTAAATTTTACGGTTGAGGACTGGAAGAAGGTTCTTTGGACTGATGAATGCATGGTTGAAGTTGACAGGCATTCAAGAGCATCAAGAGTGATCAGAAAACCAAGTGAAAAGTTCTTAGAGTCCTGTTTACAACTAGCCTATCAAAGGAGGAGAGCATCTGTCATATTTTGGGGAGATATCGCTCATGGAAAGAAGACCAAGTTCGTTGATTTTTCTCCTCGTCGGGTTAATACAACAAAAACGATTGGCTACATCTATAAAGGTGAAGTAAAAAGTTTTTTTCTGCAAAATCGAGGTTAAAAGCTGATGGAGAAAAATTGTCGTATTCATACCTCAACTAGATCAGCCTGCAAACTATCCTGATTTAAACCCAATTGAGAATGTTTGGAAACTCATGAAACATGTCCTGTGGAAAAGCAATACAAAAAACGTATCACGAAAGGATTTAATCATAGCATTCAGGGAGGCTTGGTAGTCTGTTGATCTAGAAAAAATTGATACAATAATAGAGTCTATACCACGTAGAATGCGAGAAGCGATTAGGAAGCGCGGAGGACCTACTCATTATTAATTTCTGCCCTTGTTTTATTCTTTTAATTTTTATCTCAAATTTTTTACACAAATAAAATCGTCTGATCTTACTTTATTATCTATAATTAAAAGGGTTTTCTATTTGTCATTTCTTTTAAAGAAAAGAAAATTTATTCAAAGGTGATCTTAGCGAGGTTGTCAGAATTTAAAAACCAAATTTCTTTATGACTGCTCACTGTATACAAATTATCATATATTCAATTTAACCTCTGGCTAAATTCTCAATGACTACTTGATATTATTAGTATATTTATCTTAAAAGAAAAGATTATATAAAACATTTCAGAAGGCTCATTTTAAATTCTGTTTATTATAATTATATACTTATTCTATAAAAAAAACGCATTCAATCTTCTTCAAGCTTGCTAGAAATATGAATAACACTAACGCTATACCGAAGATTTAAAGAACCACGACAAACTTTTTGTGCAATCACGTACTACCGCTCATAAACTTGGTTGTTATACTTATCAGAAAACCACTACTGCTATCCATTTATTAGCATATGTTGTTCCTGGAGACTTTCTTTTTGGTTATCTTCGTCTCAAGGAACAAACGGGTTTATTGTGTTTGAAAAAAACCTGCCGTTCCATAATCAAGATATATGAAGAGGGATTTTTACGACATCCGGACGAGAGCGATATTCGATGATTATTTAAGATTAATGAGAGTCGAGGGTTTCCAGAACTAATTGCCTGTCTCGACTGTACACACTGAAAATGAAAGACTATCCGGACCGGATACAATGGAAGCCACAAAGGAAAATGTGGCAAAGCAGCTCTTGTTTTGGAAGCTGTAGCATCTCAAGATCTCCAGATCTGGCACTCACTAAACAAACTTAATATATTAGACAGATCTCTAATTTTTGATCAGTTGATAACTGGAAATGCACCATCTTCTGCATTTTATGTCAAATACAACATATGTGTCCTGGGTTATTATCTTGTAGATGGCATCTACTCTTAATATACAACATTTGTTAAAACCATCCTAATGCCCAAGACCAAAAAAATAATAATATCACGTATACATAGATATGTGTAGGTATAAACGAATTGATTAGCATTGCCTTATCTGAATTGTTAAATATAGCTTTTTGCTACAAAGCAAGAATCGGTAAGAAAAGAAATTGAATGTGCCTTCGGTGATCTACAAGCGCGTTTCAAGATACTAAAAGACCCGTGCGTTTATGGCACAAGAAAGACTTGAAGGATGTACTGAAGGTTTACATTATATTGCATAATATGATTGTAGAAGATCAAAAAGATGATGAAGAGAAGGTCGATGTTGTACACGGCATCGAAAACTACAATGACTCAGAAAGAGAAAAGTGTAGCATGTCTATCATTAAGATTCAAAAAACGATTTAGAGATACGGATACTCATTATCAGTTACAGAACGATTTGATTGAACATATCTGGGTGAACTATGGAAATGTATTTTATTCTATAATACATCTTAAATAAAAATACTTATATTTCTTCTTCTTCTTCTTCTTCTTCATCATCATCATTATCGCCATTATCTTCTTGGTTTTCTTCTTTTTTATCATCTTCTTGACATTTTCTTTTGGTACTTCAGATTTCTTCTTTTTACTCTCCAATTTTTTTTTCCAAACCATAACGATTTCTTCCTTCTCTGGTTTTCATTATTGAAGCGCGTCGTCACCAACAATATCAAGGGATTCATAAACATGATTTTACGATTACGATCTTGTTTCGCAAGCCGCTGGTTAACTTCCATGAGTTCAATTATTCGAGTATAGAATTGTTCATCCATTTTTATTTTTTTCTTTATCAATTCTTTCAATTCATCCTCTTCCCTTTCTTTTTCAGCGCGACGTTTTTTTATAGTTTTTTACGATCATCACCAGGACATTTCTTCTCCTCTTCTGTGTCTTTGACACCATTCTTTGTTTCCTCGATCAATGATTGAAACTTGGGTTAAGTTTTCAAAATTTCAAAGTAATGTACGTACCTGAAGCGACGTTTATGCATTTTGTAAAATTCTGTTACGGCCTTTTCGATCTAAAATACCAGTTTTTTTTTTTTTGAGATAAAGTATAAAATAGAATACGTACCATATCTATATCTCGCACTCCACTTGAATTCAATCTTAATACATATCCATGGCACCCGCAGAAACGATTAACATCTGCGCGCATTTTGTTAAAATGAGTTTCCAGCGACTTTTCGTTGCGAGCTGGAAATGTCCCTCTATTCTTGTTATAGAGCTCATGGATGCGCTTCCAAAACGCCATCTGCTTTTGATTACTTCCGACCACAGGATCAAAAGGCACTTGAAGCGAGGTCTCGCAAAGGTATTTTTCTTCAAAGGTTTTACCTTGTTTTCCTTCAGAGGCGTTTTTTTTTTGTTTGTGTTTTCTTTACTGGTGTTTTTTCTACTGAGTTTATTTTTGTTGTTTTCTTAGTAGTGCCTTCAGGGGTACTTTCAGAGGCAACAGAGTGCTCATCAACTTTAGCTGTTGACTTGACTCTCATTTTTTTAAAAAAAAGAAAAGTAATAATAAAGAAAGAGATATTTAATTCCTAGTGTTGGATCGAAAAAAAACTTCGATTTCTGAGAGACCGAACACATAAACGCACTCAGCTTTCGAATGTTGGCTAAGATGCTCTTTTCCCGAACATCAACATTTAGATTTTCAAGATCAGCTTGTGTTACCATTGATTTTTTTTCTTTTTAATTGCAACATACCCCATCTTTAATTTTTTTTCTCTCTTTAATTTTTTTTTCTCTTTTATTGATATGACTCAGAGTGCTACAGTTGCTATTGTAGGTGGAGGTTTAGTAGGTGCTTTAAATGCTATTTATTTTGCACAAAGAGGCTGGAAAGTGGAATTGTTTGAACTTCGCTCAGGTAATATCTTTATGTTTTTTCTCACGGTCCAGAAATAAAATAAATGACACTATAAAAAAAGACATGAGAGAGGATCTTGAAAGTAGAAGAGGAAAATCTATCAATCTTGCATTATCTGAAAGAGGATTAAGTGCATTGAGAGCTGTTGGTTTGAACATTGAGAATGAGATACTCAAGGCTTCTATTCCTATGAAGGCAAGAATGGTTCATGTTGGTGGTAAACAGATATCACAAGAATATTCTGTACACGGAGAGGTAAACAACAACAACAACAAAAATACTACTACTAGTAATAAGAGAGAGGGACTAAGTTATTTATTTACTATTAGCACATTAATGCGGTTGATCGAGCAAAACTGAACGAGATTCTGTTAGATTTTGCTGAAAAGATGGATAATATCTCCATTTATTTTAATCACCGACTTGAACAGATTAACTT
>VCJD01003125.1:5022-15603 GCA_024140245.1 Backusella tuberculispora | reverse complement strand
TATGACCATTTGGCTACTATTATTTTTATCTTGGCCAACTTTAAATGTAACAAGATCGACAGTGTCGTGACAACAAAAGCTTAAAATTACGCAAAAGAATATCACTCCCAGAAGCCTTACTACTATAGAGATGCCTCGCTTCTTCGCCAAAATTATTTTTGTATCTGAGTTTATCATCATATAATAGCAGTGAAGGTGCTTTTGGTAAATTGCTCCCGCTTTGCCTAGGCCTAGAAATAATTAGATAATCACAAAATAAACAAGGGTTTTTTTTTTATATTTACCATTTGTTAACTTCTCTAATAATTTGAGTATAATTTTTTTTGTTTATTTCCAGAAACTGATGCAAAAGCAAATCCAGAGAATGTAGTTCCAAAATCTATAATATTTTACTGTTACAACATTTACATAAACGTATTAAAAAAGTACTACCTAATCCTATAATATAATCACTATCACCACTGTCTATTATTGAATCATCGTTGTGAAACTGTTCGCCGGTATTTTTATTGTTGCCTTGTTTTAGTACCCTCTGGGTTTTTTTGACATCGTCTTTTATAAAGTAAGGAAGTTGAAGACCCCGTTTCTTCAATCCAAGTGAAGCAGCACCTTCTGAAACAGAAAATGCACTGTCAATCGAAGTGACCTTTGTACCTGTTTGTCCGAGATTTTTTAAAACTATGTGTTTTAAATTTTTGTCTTGACCAATTCTTCCTGATAGGAATATTCCCTCCAGTTCATCAAGGTCGGCTTTAGCGAACTTAGAGTATTCCCAGGGGGACTAGTTATTTCTACTCTATTTTTAAAATTAAAACTCCGATTTTAAATTTAGCTATGAAATAGATAAATGGCTCCCAGTGATCACTAGCTAAAAATACACTGAGTTCCAATATTAATTCTTTTTTTTTTTTGCTAGTCAAACAAAATCGTTTTACTAGTTCTTTTATATAGTGTTTTGTATTTGAAAATAGAAATTTTTGTTTGACTAGTAGAGTTTTTTTGAGATTGATAGAACTTTTCAAATGCAGCAATTTTTAACCGCTACCATATTTTTTTTATATGAAAGAAAAAAATCTTTATTAAAGTCTCATACTGTATCTGTTGAAAGGGAGTATAAGACTGTGTTGATTTTAAATGTAAGTAAAGGAAAAGGACATAAGGAAATAGGGACAAAGAAAAGGAAAACTATTAAATATACTAGCTAAAATAAAATAATTATATTTCAGTCTGTTCAAATTGAAGTTGGGATATGGCCTTGGCAATACGCATATGCATAATGGGAGGAGAAAAGGATACTTGGTCATATATATTCTGAACGTGTGTAATCCAAATTTTGTGTAGAGTAATTCCTAATATTTGTCCAGGATTGACATGGTCTGAATTATGGTCTCTAGTCACGAAATCGGAGAACTTAAGACGTAAGAGGAAATCAAGGATTGTATTAGTGACAACAGCAGCGTTAGTGGCAAGAGGTATTCCCATTACGTTGGGTATGATATACATGGAATAAACGAATTCCCAGACAGACCACGTTGATACACAGGTGATTAAAAGATGAACAGAGTCTGCACTTTCACAATTGCATCGAGGACAAGCTGCTGAGGGGTTAGACTCAGGCATAATTCGATTCATAAGCTTTGGGCTGGGGATTTTGTTATGGATCAGTCGATACCAGGTATTACGAGCTGTGGAGTGAAGACTCAACTTCCAGAATTTAGACCAGCGGTTTGTTGAAATCTTAGGGTTGATTTAGTATGGATGATCAACTGTAGGGCCCTGAAGCAATTTCCTAATAAGGAGATTGGATAGATCTTTCAAAGACATATTTGCATAAACATCGAAGCGATCGTTTCTAATCCATTCGTTCAAAGCCACTATCCACGGAGATGCATCCAATCCTTCTGAAATAGCTGCCTCGGAATAAGTATGTTCAAGTACTTGCTGGAAAAACGGTCTTAATGTAATAGTCTGGTTACGAAGTATCTTAAAGAAAGCACGCGTAGTCAAAGGATGAGGATGAGAATCCATTTCTAGATTGGTTTTCGGTCTAATCTTATGAGTGGAGGGGTCAAGAACATAAACATCAGAAACCATACATTTGAGAACACCGGGCTTCCTTTGAAATGGGTTTTGATGTTCTGTATGGATTACAGTCGAATCCCAAATTGCATTAAGAGGCAGTGTGAGGCAAGTAGTAGGATTGATTAGTCGGCTGGAGGGTGTGCTAAAGGATCGAATTTGGGGTGCTAGAAATTCCATGGCACGAAAAAGATTAGTCAAAGGGCTTAAATGATTAGACCATGATTTTGGTCGTAACTCTTTGAAAATCAAAGGTAATATTGCGTTTGGAGTTTGACTATACGATTCGAGGCAATATCGGAGATAAGGTGTCACTTTAAATATCTCTGAATTGGATATGTCACAACCTGTCAAAAGATGATACAACCACCGCCATTGCAAAGTTTTTAGCTGATCATTGAAATTCAACAAACTCAAACCACCATGAAGATGGGGCATATATAAAACGTCATTAGAGATCTTAGGGAATATCTTTTGGTTCATGAATTGTGTAACAAGGGATGCAAATCGGGAGAGATCAACACTCGGTAATGGAACAGCTTGTAGCACATGCCAGAATTTAGATAAGACAAGAGAGTTCGAAATGGTAGCGCGACCCCTAAGAGAAAGGTATCGGAATCTATGAGCCTTAATTGTATTGTCAATCTTAAGATACAATTGATCAATAAAATTAGCTCGCTGAGTGATAGAAAAGTATAAAGGATATCCCAAATATGCAATAGGAGATAATTCCTTGTCACTATGCCAATTGGATACTCCATGGGGACCAAGGTGGTTCATCCAAGATAAACTAGGTTTAACATTAAGAGCAAACGTCACTGTTTTTGAACAATTAAGTTTAGCGTTAGAGCATTTAGCGTATGTATTATATAGCGACCAAAAGATATCAAAATCCACAGTGTCACGACAGAGTATAACCACATCATCGGCATAGGCTAAAAGTTTAATAGGTGCTGGATTAGTATTAGCATAAGAGGTCAGTGCTGGTCTGGTTTCAGGATTACTTTCAGTTATAATGTTAGTGAAATGGTATCCAATAAATTGTTGATTATGCAAAGCATTTCGAAGAAATGGATCAAAGTCTAAATTGAACAAAATAGGAGACAATGGGTCACCTTGTCTAAGACCGCGACGTTGATAAATCGGAGAAGTGAGAAAACCATTAATATTAATATTGATTTCCGTGCCAAAAAATAGTTCCATTATGCATCGAATAATGATTGGATCAAAACCATATCGATGAAGGACCTTGGAAATACATGTAGGATGGACTCGGTCATATGCTTTTTCTTGATCCAAAAGAAGACTAATATCTTCTCGTCTCGGCTCTGATTTAGCGATATAATGACGCGAATGTTCTATAGCCAGTTGGATGGTCATTCCATTATCAGCTATAAACCGCTTGGGTAAGAAACCAGTTTGATAAGGACATATGTATTTCGCTACTGAAGATATTATTCGCGTTGTTAGCAAGTGAGAAAAAATCTTTGCATCAGTGTTAATGAGTGATATTGGACGCCAATTTTTGAGTTGGGATAGGTCCCCTTTCTTTGGTAAAAGAATGATACACATTTGTTTCTAACTAGCAGGAACAATACCTAATGTCAATGCATCATTATATACACGTAATACTAGAGGCTGGATAGTACGATGATGAAATATAATATTCAATATTTCGTAAGGCAATCCATCAAGACCAGGACTACTTTTATTTGGGCTTTTCGCACTTCCCAAAAGTAAGTCACTAAGCAAGAAAGGTCGAGCCATGAATTGAGACTCAGTAGACGTGAGTTTAGCAGAAGCGGACACAGAGGCTAGAAAGCGATCTAAAACCGATTCATCAATGGTATCAGGCGAATAGAGATCTTGATAAAACTCTTCAGCAGCCTGCTGCATTTCAGACTGAGAGGTATAATGAGTATCAGAGATAGGATCATACAATTTTGAAATATAGCGCTGAGCCTGGCGCTGTTCAATAGTCAACTTTAGATAACTTGCCAAGACTTCACCTTTTTCTCTCCATCGTTTGCCGGCTCTTAGAATCTGGATTTTTGCAATCTCTTGTTGAAGATTACCAATTTGGGCTTCTAATTTCGGGAGTAATTGACTTAGTATGGCTGGTGTTGCTTTATGTGTACGAATGGTTTTGTTTCGTTTACGATAAAGCAACTTGATTTGACGTGCTCACCAACTAGGATGCCACTTGGTGATTTTACGTGCTAGCTTCTGTATATCAACTTTAATATCGTCCCATTTTTGTTGTGGGGATGTTATAGGATGGTCGAGGAAACACTCTGATAATTATTGGGAATGCTTATCTAATAAAACATGAAGTTCTTTAAGAAAAACATCGTTGCGAGCAAGTTGTGGGTTGACACGATAACATCCTTTACCAACTGTTTAACTAGGTAGACCAACTCGGACAGTAATAAGAGCATGATCATTCCATTCACGATCTAGATAAAGAACTTCTGGAGAGTTAAAGAATTTTTGTAGACTATTAGATGCAAAAATGTAGTCGATAGTACTCAAAGTATTATCGCCTCGCCGAAAAGTAGCTTCAATATCATTAATATTGATCATATTATTATCCATAAGGTGCATATTGTTAATAGTATCCACAAAATTAGATAAAAACATCTGTTTCCAGGCTGGTGTTATATAAGTAGTGGAACTCTGATTGTCGGATAAAGAAACATTATTCCTATGATAGTGGAAATAGTTAAAATCCTCACCAATAATGATCCTTTCAAAAGAATGCTTAAGGTGATATGCATAGGAGGTATTTCCACGAGAGCTATAACCAAGTTCTGTCGTAAACGTAGGATTGATTGTCGATGAAAATGGAGATAACTGTAATACTTCGTCATAAAATCTGTTACGGGCAGGAGCCTCATGAGCAGGTGCATATAGGATAAGAACATAGAAAGGTTTGAATCCATCAGCAGAGTGAACGACTTTCACTAAGATCGCACGTCCATCATTTTTAATGCAAATATCTTCTAGTTTTATACTGGGATTGAATGAGAGTATACCACAATGGTTTGACCAGTGACTAGAGTATGGTTTTAAGCGCAGATTGAGTGTATCAATAATTTCAGGCGTATTAGCATGAGTTTCTTGTAGTAATAAAATGTCTAGTTTTAGAGTACTAATATAGGTAAGGAATGGATATATGGTGATAGAATTTAAAGTTTTGAGTAGCCCTCTGCAAACCGCTACCATATGCATATCAATGGTTAAGAATTGCTACTGCATTTGAAAAGTTCTATTAGTCTCAAAAAAATTCTATCTTTACTTTTCTAAAATTCTATTTTCAAATGCAAAACACTGTACTATATTTTTTCTCATAATAAAATGAATTTAAAACAATATTCAGAGCTTTACAGAAAAAACCAAATTATTGAAGAAGAAATGGATTCTGTTGCCCATGCACTTTTTATGGCTATTTTGATTCAATGGGAGGAAATGTTAGGAGAGAAAGAAAAGGCTAAAATAGGTGGTTCGGTTGTATTTTTTAAATATCTTTTTTTTTTCACTCATCATTTTGGAGCTCAAATTTTTAAAAGCCAAAATAGAAGCAGAGTAACTAGTTTCTTGGGCGTGAAAAAAGCTAGTTCCGCTGGGAGTGCTTTTAGTTGTTTAAAAAGAAACCAAATGGAAGTAGACTCTAATAATTTCCTTTTATGTAATATGCTTTTTAGCTGTGTAAGAGTTTAATATTCTTTGATGACTGGATTTTCAATAGCATAAAATCCCTGTTGAAACTCCCTATTCATGTTAAAATATAACCTGACTGATATTCTATAAGCAAGCATTAACTACTCGCCTTATTCTTCTTTTTCTTCTTCTTTGACACGACTTGTTTCATTATGCTATTATCAATAGCTCAATATAAAGACAACTCTTCACTTGTTGTTAATTTAACTTAGTAGAAACTTGTATGCCATTTTCTATGCCATTTTACAAACAATAAGTGCTCTCTACCGCGCGATTAAAGAAGTTTTATTTCAGAAAAAAATATAGTGCTTTATTTCATTGGTGGATAAAAAAGGAAATATATTTCTTTTTTGGAAACATTAAACATTTTTGAATATGCTGTCTGTCCGTCATGAATCTGTGAAGAATCCAGTAATAAAAAAAACAGGTAGTAAAGATGACTAAACGGGCGTTTTTATTTTTATGTGGTAATCATTTCATTTCATTGAAAAGAGAACTTTTCTTTTTTGATCTGTGACTGTTGCCTGCTGTTGAACGCGTTGCCCATTGTAAGTTAAAGTTAATTTGTATTATTTTTCTTTTTTTCTTTTGTCTTTTCTTTTACTTCAGAGAATATTAAACATGTCCCATACTGCCCCTCCTCCGTCCCTTGATTTCAGTATCAATGCTGAACAAGTAGAAAAAATTACTGATGAAATTATTGAAGAAGAACTTCGTGTAAACGACGAAGTTGCTGCCTTGTCCCCTGAAGACCAAACTTATGAAAACATTGTAGTGTCTTTAACTCGTGCTGAAAACGAGTTAGCAGGTACAGAAAAAGAATAAACCTTTTGATATATATTTAACTAACTAGAGTTCTTTCTCAGGCAAAGCCCAGTTAGTCAGCTCTCTTAGTCAAATTTCACCTGATGCTGCTGTCCGTGAGGCATCCGTTGCAGCAGAAACCAAGTATGACCAATTTAGCATTGAGCAAAGCATGCGTCGCGACCTTTACAATGTAATCCAGAGTTACATTTCAAAAACTGACTTGAACTCTTTGGAAGCTGAAGATGCGCGTCTTCTTCGCAAGATGGAACGTAGCTTCCGTAGAAATGGTCTTCATCTTCCTGAAGACAAATACGAAGAGTACAAAGAACTTCGTAAACGTTTGAGTGAAACCTGCATTGAATTCAACAAGAACTGGGCTCGTGAAAGTAGCAGTACGTGTTTTAAAAAATATTTCATTAATGCTTCTTTTATTTACTTATATGATACTTCTTTCAATTATAGCTGTCAAGTTTACCAAGGTAAGCATAATTTTTATATATTGAATAATAATGTAATTGAAACTAATACCATGTAATAGAAAGAATTGGAAGGACTTGATAATGATTTCTTAGGTGAGTAAAAACTGAGTTTTAAACATGTGAAGTTGCATTTCTCACGATAAATTTGCAGATGGTTTGAAGAAGGAAGAGGAAAATGGTGTAACCAAATACATTTTAACAATGAAGTAAGTGCCTTTCTTCTATATCAATTGGCTCTCTTTGTAGTGAAGCTCATTTATTAATATTCATTTTGTAGATACCCTGGTAAGATTTATACTGATTTCACTATGCTTAAATTACATTGGCCCTGAACAGATTTCTTTCTTTTTCTTTTTTTAATATTTCACCAAATCATTAGATGTTCGTCCTGGTATGTAATATGTATTTTGAATTTAAATATTCATCTATATTAATGCATTTTCTTATAGTACTCAAGTTGTGTAAAAACGAAAATACACGTAAAATTCATGCAACTGCTTATGAATCTCGTAATGGAGAAAACATCGCTTTACTTGAGGAAGTAAGTAAATTAATCGTTAAAGAAAATAAGATGCTTTTATATCTGACCATCCATTTTTCTTTTCCCCAGGCAATTAAGCTTCGTCGTAAGGCTGCAAAGGTAAGTTGTGATGGTTATCTATTACCTATGTCTATACTGCTTTTGTATTAACCTATTAACCTATTATTTTTCTTCTTTTAAAAAGATTTTGGGCTACAAGAATCATGCAGAGTATGTTCTTGAGGTCAAGATGGCCAAGACTGTTGAAGCAGTTGAAACTGTAAGTAAAGCAATTAATGTAAACTTCAGCTAGTTAACTGAAATACTCTATATTAGTTCTTGAACGATTTGGCCGACAAATTGTATCAACCCGGTCTTAAAGAAATTGAAGAGCTTAAAGAACTTAAGAAGGTAACTTATTTTTTTGTGTACTTTATTTATTTCATTACGATTTACTAATCTAATTTCTAGGCCGAGAAAGGTATATTTTTTATATTTTATTCTTGAGAAAAAAAAGTTGTTTATTCTATTTTATTAGTCGCTCGTGGTGAAGAATATGATGGATCCTTTTATGCTTGGGATAGTAGTTACTATCAGCGTATTCTTCTTGAGAATCAATATTCTGTTGATCAAGAAGAAATCAAGAAGTACTTTAGCTTGGAAACAACTATCCAAAGTAAGTTTTAATGTATCGTTATGTTGCTATCTGCTCTAATATTATGAAAAAGAAATGTTGGAAATTTATCAGACTGTATTGGGCCTTAAGTTCGTAAAGGTTCCCGCCGAAAAGGCTGTTGTCTGGCACCCTGATGTCCAACTCTATGAATGCTGGGATGCTATTGAGGATAAGAGTTTCTCGGGTTATATGTACCTTGATTTATTCCCTCGTGACAACAAATGTAAGTGCTATCACTATTAAAGTCATTTCGAGTGCGAAATAAGACTAACTTTTGTTTTACGTATTAGATCCTCATGCTGCCTGCTTCCCTCTTCAACCATCTTATATTGATAAGAAGGGTGGTCGTGTGGCTCCAATTGCAGCCATGGTTGCCAACTTCACCAAACCGTAAGCATATATATATAAATTTATAAAAAACTTGTAATAATGTTTTATTTTATAGAACTGCTGGTAAACCCTCCTTGTTGAAGCATGATGAAGTAGTCACTTTGTTCCATGAACTGGTACGCAATAATAATAATAATATCTAATAACAAATACTAAGTACGTAATTGAAATTCTTGTCGACTTCAACTTTGCAGGGTCACGTTATGCACCATTTGTGTAGTCGTACTAAATATGCCAGATTTCATGGAACTTCTGTCGAAGGTGATTTTGTCGAAGCTCCTTCTCAGGTAATTATTACAACAATGGTACAATCACAGAAATGAATAGTTAACATTTTTCATCTTATACCTAAAAAGATGTTGGAAAACTGGTGTTACGATCCCAAGTCCCTCAAATATCTCACTTCTCATTTTGAGACTGGTGAGCCTACCTCTGACGAAATCATTGACCGCATTGTCAAGGCTAAGAATGTTGATGCTGCTATGCTTAATTTGCGTCAGTTGTTCTTCGGTATCTATGACATGACAATCCATACCTCTGATGGTAAGTATTTAAAAACTATAATGGGCATGAATAGATGACTTATATCACATAAACTTTGTATATTTATAGAGGAAAACTTGGATACTTCCAAGGTTTATAATGACCTTCGCAAGAAGATCTCTTTAATTGCTGCTCCAGAGGTAAATATACATTTCTGCCGAAATAATAATAATAATAATAAAAACTTTTGGCATTAACAGTCATAATATTAAAAAAGGGATCATTTGGTCAAGCTGCTTTTGGTCATTTAATGGGAGGATATGATGCTGGTAAGTAGATCACCTTTTTTTTAATGATAAAGAAGTTTTCATAAACAGATAAATGTATTTGAATAACTAAACAACCAAATGATAATAACAAAAAAAGGTTACTACGGCTATATGTGGTCTAAAGTATTCTCCAGTGATATGTTCTTTAGCAAGTTTGAGAGTGATACCTTAGCTCCCGAAACTGGTTATTCTTACCGTAAGAACATTCTTGAGAAGGGAAGTAGCAAGTAAGTAATATTACCATGTCTCAATAATACAATCTTTACTAATTAAGCTTCATAGGGATGGTATGGATTTATTGAAGGCCTTCCTTGGACGTGAACCTTCGTCCGAAGCATTTATGAGAGAGGATATTGGTGTATAATAGTTTCGTTGTCAAACACATATAAACAACAATTATTCAAATAATGAATTAAAAAAGAAGACAAGTAAATGAGCTTACTTGTTTTGTAATAAATTGAATACTTTAAAAGTTTATGTTTTTCTGTTAAGGAGTACGAAATCTATTTTTATTTTATCTGTGGCTCATAAATTGTTCAGGAGCAGTATTTTACGCCAAAACCACGTTTTAATGACATTTCCCGGTTAAGATGCACGTCATGCCTTCGGGCCAGTTTATTTGAAAATAGATGAGCATCTCGAATTAGAAACAACCTAATAAGAATGACTTGTATTTTTGGAAATAATCAACTTGCCCAAAGTGAGCCAACAATCCGAGAATGATCCAGTATTTTGAAATTCCAACCAGTATATTTATACATATATTTATGTGACCCATTTATGTACCTTTCATCAACGAATTTGAGTAAAAACAATCGCTACACATTAGAAGAATCATAAAGGCTCTCAAAAGGAGTGTTTGGTTTAGTCTCACAAACTCACAAGATATAAAATAGTTTTAAAAATCACATCATGAAAAAAAATGAAGATCACACGGGGTAATTTCATAGTTGACATTTCGGCATCTCTCTCTCTCTCTCTCTCTCATTTATAATAAAGTGAATATTTCTTATATGATCTAAAAAAAATGCCATATTCGGCATAGGAGCACTAGAGAATAGTTTAAACCATAGTACTTTATATAATTTGTAAACCTTT
>VCJD01003117.1:0-13880 GCA_024140245.1 Backusella tuberculispora | reverse complement strand
TTTTTTTTTTTTTTTACCTGTACTTCTGATTTGATTTCCATACTCAAACACTTGCATCAAATCGGCAACTGTTTTTATCCTATATTCTTTTAATCCAACAATCACTACATTTTGTTTGCCATCTTCCCGAGCAAATAACTTTTTTCGCTGTCCAAGAAGATCATAAAGTTGACCTTGATATATCTCATAAAATCCAATCCATGAATCTAAATGCTGGTACTCTGGCTGATGCAACATATTAAATATATCACGTGCTGCTAATATGTATAAACCATGTTGAGGATCCATCATTGTATACGTCTTTCCAGAACCTGTTTGTCCACTATAATATTTATATAGAAATATGTACACACATTTGAGCTCTTTTTCTTTCTTTCTTTCTTTCTTTCTTTCTTTCTTACTAAGCAAAACATGTAGCTTTTCCACCACTAAAGATATATTTTACTAGAGGCTGCGCAGTCCGCTGATATATCTAAAAAAAAGAAAAAAGAAAAATATGGAATATAGTTTATGAATAAATAATAATAATAATAATTAAACTCCCTCCTCCCCTCCTCTTTATATATATGTACATAGTCATTTGTACTATCTGCATCGAACACATCATCAAATGTAAAGCTATGTTGCTCAATATACTTTGTCAAATCAACTTTTAATCTATAAATAAATAAAATTAAAAGAGATATATTATTCCTGTATTTGAAAAATACAACAGAGGAAACGAAATTTATATTTACTTTGGTTCATTGACGTGTATAGTTCGTACACCTGCTACAGGCATAATATCTTTTTCGTTTTTCTCAATTTCCTTTTTTGACAAAGGGCGTTTACGAACACATACTCTTATTTTTTGATCCAAGTCACTTTTTGATTGAACAGGGCGGGTGTTGGTTGATTTTTTTGGCAATCCGTAAGGCGTCATTAATGCTACTGTTTGTTGAACAATCTTTGTATCTTCATCTTCGTCATCAGAATCGTTGTCACTCTGTGAGAGTAGTTGAGAAGGTGATGGGATCGTTGATTTTTTGGTTTGATAGAATGATTTACTTGTAAGAATCCGAGGAGAGGATAACGTGGAAACAGGGGAGCCAAGAGAAGAAGCACTCTTTTTAATACAAGATACACTACTTGTTAGCATGGTTGGTTTCTGCTTGGGAATTCTAAGATTGGATATCAATAAAGAATCTTGCTGATGACGAAGGCTTTGTACAAGCTATTGTATAAATCAAAGTAAAAATAAAAGAGAGAGAGAGAGAGAGAGAGAGAGAGAGGAGAAGGAGAAGAAGGAAAAGGGAAGAGGAATAATAATAAAAAAAAAAAAGGTTTTTCAGTGAACAAAAAATTATTTTAAATGGAATAATTCAAGTGTGTACCTGAAACAGTTTTTTTCTGTCTTGAATTGAAGTTATACCAAGGTTACTGTAATCTTGCATTGAAATCTAAAATAAGCATATTATTAGTGTCATATGATTTATAAGGAATAATCATAATCATAAGAATAAGAATACGTTACTTGTGCCAAAGCATCCAATTGAGATATGCCGTGGGATGAAAAGCTGTAGTTTATTATTTTTTATTTTTTTAGATCACATTTAATACTATATTTATATTAGACTAACTTTGAATAATACTGAACAATTAAGTGAGTTTATAAGGCTTGCTTTTGATATCATTTTTTTGGCACACAAACCTGATCAAGTTGAACCTTCTTTAAAGTCTCTAATAAAACAGCCACCATGTCTTTCTTTATATAATCAAATAAACAAAATAAATAAAAAGAAAAGAAAAGAAAAAGAAAAAGAAAAAGAAAAAAGAAAAAAGAAAAAAGAAAAAAGAAAAAAGAAAAAATAAAATCAAATCAAATACATGAAGAATGAGAATAAATGCAAGAGATGCATCCATTTTCTTTTTTCTTAACCAAAATGGGATAATTCTTGGAAAGATATTTTTAAGTCGATTTTATTAATATCTCTGCATTGTTTGAGCTACTTTTTGACTTCAGTTGAAGAAGACAGATGTTAATAACGAGTCATTTTATAAAAGAGAGACTTCCTTGTGTCATTTTTTTTTTATTGGTTTGTCTAGGAAACTATTAGTTTTTTCCCTCTTTATTCAAGCATTTTTGCATATGCTTTCTTTTCACGAGTCTCTTTCTCTTTAATAGTTGCAAGGATCTGCTTCAAGTTGGGTTCGCCTGGGTGCTAATTATATTATAGAAAAAAACATTATCATCGAGTAATTTTAAATTAAATATATATAAGTCAAATCAATGACTTGAATAAGAAAATCATACCTTTTCAAGG
The DNA here is from genome assembly GCA_024140245.1 of Backusella tuberculispora. Lineage (NCBI taxonomy): Eukaryota > Fungi > Mucoromycota > Mucoromycetes > Mucorales > Backusellaceae > Backusella > Backusella tuberculispora. The sequence goes on along the minus strand of VCJD01003117.1, from coordinate 11,577 downwards.
ACTTCTTTTACAATCTTGATACCATCCTTATACATCCCCTTTGCAAGATAAGCCTGTGCGATACGAAATGCCGACTTTATATGATAAGGCTCTATTGCAAAAACTTGATTGCAGGACTCGATTGCACGATCCCAGTCTTTCATTTTGAGATAACATACTGACATGTTGGCGTGACAGGCAATTAAAATAGCATTTACTGCCGCTTTTTCGTCTTGTACTTCAGTTTTTAAAGAGGATATTTTACCAAGTCCCTATCAAGAAAAAAAAGTCAGTAAGAATCATTGACTTGAAACTACTACTTTCTTACGTAATGATAGGATAGCAGTGCAGCATCAAGTTCGTTTGATTTAAAAAAGTGGTTTCCTTTTTCTTTTACAGCCGTAGCATCATCAAGTATACGAGTAGGAGAATTGACTGGTTTAGAAGCATCCAAAAGTTCAATGTTATACATTAACCAGGCGTTCGGTGGGACCATCCCAAACTTTCCTTTTTTACCATATCCTATTCTTGCGTTTGTAAAGAAAAATCATACTTCTTCAATTTCATTACTACTGTTATTATTGATATTGTTCTTATAGTTACCTAAAGAGGGAGGGACCAGAAACATGGACGATTGACCAACTCTCATATTTTTAACTGCGAGATTGAAGCCTTCAACAACCTGTCCTACTTGAGAAAAAGTATAAGACTCTTTATAAGTCTCTCATCTACTTTTTTATTATACCTGAATTTAATTCAAAGGTCAATGGTGTTTTCCTTTTCTCTGAGTCATCGATGGGTGTTCCGTGTGTCATTATATCCAAGGTATACTTCACTAATAATAATAAAAAGTTTGTATGTTTTGCCCTCATCCAGTTAACAACCGTTGCTACCTTTTACTATGCCTTCCTTGACTTTAGAGCCTCTTCCGTATTTTTCACGGAGTCTATATACGCCATCTATCAAGTCAAAGCCTAGTAATTGAGGATTATCGCCTAATTCGTAGTGTTCTTTCTTCAAGTATTCAATGCCATTCATTCTGAATTTTAATATCAAGAAAAGGAAGAAGTAACATATAAACTAACTGTTTTTGTATTTGTATTTGTATTTGTCTTTTTTTTTTTTTCTTCCCTTTTCAATATTGACGCGTTTAGCATATTCTACTGTTATTATCATCTGGCTAAATAGATAAAGGGCTAATATGTATATTGCTTATAAGCGTCTTTTTTGAATATCCATCGATATTTTGCTAAGAGTATCTTCTCTTTCTCCATGTTTATAGTGCACGTCTTCCGATTGGCTAGTCTGCTCTGATAAGCCACCTGTCAAATAAAGTAAAAAAAAAAAAGTTGAACAACTCTTTTCTTTTATTTTTTATTATCCTTATTGATCTAACATGAAATCCTCATACAAGGTAACTAATTTTACGAAAAAAAGAATACAAAACACAAACACACAAATGCTAATATTATTGTTTTTAGTTTTCCAACTTACTTGGCACGGTTTATACCGGTGGAAATATCCTTTTCACACCAGACGGGAATTCCGTTTTGAGTCCGGTTGGCAATCGTGTTTCAGTTTTTGATCTCGTAAAGTAAAGTAGTAGTCGAGTTAAAAAAAGAAAGAAAGAAAATAATAACGATGTAACATTAGCTGATGTTTTTAATTTAGTAATACTTCTTATACTCTTCCTATTGAAATGCGTAAAACAATTGATCGTATGGCTCTCTCTCCTAACGGTGCTCTTTTGATCATAGTTGACAAAGGTATTTCTAATCTATTAAATAATAATATTTTTTAAGCTTTTTTACTCATATGCTTTCTTCTCTTCTCTTCTCTTTTCTCTTATAGAGGGATATGCTTTGTTAATCAGTTTAGTTAGACGAGTTGTACTTCATCACATGAACTTCAAAGCTCGTGCACGTGCTTTACAATTCAGTCCCGATGGAAAGTATTTTGCGATTTCAAACGAAAAGAATGTTCAGATCTGGAAAGCACCAGGACATACTCGTGAATTCGCACCACTTGTCTTGAGATCTACTGCAACTGGTCATCATGACTTAGTTACAGGCATTAATTGGAGTCCCGATTCAAAGTAAACTATTATAAATTAATCGCGTAGTATGGCTTTCATTGTAACACATTTTACTAGGTATTTCATTTCAACTTCAAAAGATATGACTTGTCGTGTTCATTTAATGGAAAAAAACAGTGAGGAATTCAAATCTTATTCAATGGCTGGTCATCGTGACTATATTATAAACGCTTGGTTTTCCGCAGATATGGAACATGTAAGTTAAAAGAGCCAAGAAAAGGAAGAGGGAAAAAATAGGTCATATAAATAAATAAATATGAAAATATCTAATAGGTATATTGTGTACTTTATTTCTTTTTTAGATTTATACAATTAGTAAAGATGGTGCATTATTCCACTGGATTCAATCAACTTATGCAGACCTTCATGGAATTGATTCTGATACAGAAATGGTCGATGTTGATGAAGATGGCAATGAGATCATACGTATTGATAAATTAAGATGGAGAATCAAAGATAAACACTTTTTCAACCAACCTGGTGTTAAGGTAAATGAAGCGCAATTCTTCCCAGCCAGTAATTTGATTGTTGCTGGATTTACAAATGGTCTTTTTGGTATTTACGAAGTACCAAATTTTACTACCATTCATACATTAAGGTAAATAATTATAACACTAGTAAAATACATGTTCATTATATAATATATATATATATATATGACATACTCAAGTTTTATTTCTAAACCTCATATAGTATCTCACAAAAGAAGATTGACACTGTTGCTATTAATGCAACTGGTGAATGGTTAGCATTTGGATCAGCAGCACTTGGACAATTATTGGTTTGGGAGTGGAGATCAGAGACATATGTACTAAAGCAACAGGGTCACTATTACGATATCAACTCAGTCTCATATTCTGCAGATGGGCAGTTATTGGCAACTGGTGGTGATGATGGTAAATTGAAGGTGTGGAATACGGCTTCTGGTTTTTGCTTCGTTACGTTTAGCGAACACAGCAGTGGTGTAAATGCAGTCGAATTTGCTAAACAAGGCAAGGTCGTCTTTTCTGCCAGTTTGGACGGTACTGTACGTGCCTTTGATCTTGTACGTTACCGTAATTTTAGAACATTCACCAGTCCAAATCCTGTACAATTCACTTCACTTGCTGTCGATCCTAGTGGTGAAATCGTCTGTGCTGGTACTTTGGATACGTTTGAAATCTTTGTGTGGAGTGTTCAAACCGGCAAACTATTGGATATTTTGGCTGGTCATACAGGTCCAATAAGTTCCCTTGCTTTTTCATCTACTGGTATGATACTTTTAAGTGGTAGTTGGGATCATTCTTGCCGTACTTGGGATGTATTTGGTCGTAGCAAGAGCATCGAAACACTTGTACATCAGACAGAAGTTTTAGCTGTAGCTTTTAGACCTGATGGCAAAGAAATTGCCGCTGCTACTTTGGATGGTGGCATTTTCTTTTGGGACATTGACGAGGCAAAGATCACACGTACTATCGAGGGACGTAAGGATATAATGGGTGGTAGAAAGAAGGATGATAGAACTTCGGCCGATAATGCAGCATCTGGAAAGTGCTTCAACTCTTTATGTTATACTGCAGATGGAAGCTGTATCATTGGTGGCGGTACTAGCAAATATATCTGTATTTACGATGTCGAAAGCACTTTTCTTGTCAAGAAATTCCAAATTTCACGCAATTTGGCTTTGGATGGTACACAAGAAATGCTCAACTCAAAACATATGAAAGAATTTGGAACCTTGGAGGAATGGGAAGATGAAGGCTCAGATAGAGAAGACCGTATTGACAGATCATTACCTGGTACACGTACTGGTGATCTCTCTGGACGTAAAGTACGTCCAGAAGTCAAGTCAAAAGCAGTACGATTCTCACCAACAGGTCGTGCTTGGACAGCTGCCACTACAGACGGTCTTATGATTTACTCACTAGATGAAGATATATTGTTTGATCCATTTGATTTAGAAATTGATATTACACCAGAAACAGTAGTCGAGACACTTGGTGAAAAAGAATATTTAAAAGCATTATGTATGGCCTTCCGTTTGAATGAAAAGCCTTTAATACACACTGTTTTTGAAGCTATTCCATCAGATTCTGTAGAGCTTGTTTGTCAAAACATGCCTGAAAAATATCTTCAGAAATTACTAAGCTTTGTCGGTATGCACATGGAAGTCAGCCCTCACATAGAATTCCATTTATTATGGGTAACAAGTACAATGACAGCACATGGTAGATATCTTCGCGATCATCGAGGACAATTCCAACCTGTGTTTAGAGCATTGCACAAAGGTGTGAATCGTGTTCGAGATGATATTGCTTCATTGTAAGTATTTGGGTATTTGTAGTTAGTTTATCTAGTGTAATAGTATTAACGAATTATTTATTAAATTTTATAGATGCGATTCTAATCAATATACACTTAAATATCTCTTAAACCAGCAATCCATTGCAGCTCGTAAAGACGTTTCAATGGAAGAGTAGATTTTTTTTATTTTTTTTTATTTTTACTTTCATTATTTTTGACATATTATTGCATCGATATAAAGAAAAACGTTTATTTAACGTCTGGCTTGAAGAAGAAATTATATACAATTTAGATTTTGTAGCTTTGTCATTACTTTCATTATATCAGTAAACAACTACATTTGTTTTTGTGGGCTTTCTAATAAATGGCACTTACACATAATTTGCTGGCCAAACAAAATACTATATAAAACTAGTTATTTTATTACGCTAAAATGATGTTGGCGCAAGCGATGGTATTATGTTCTTTAAGACCTTTATCTATAGGTCATTCTATACTTGAAGATGAAAATTTTATAAAGCGACCAAGAGCAATAATGAATTCGTTACTAATTGAATTGTCGTCACTTATCATATGCATGAACGCGAGTCTAACATATAAGAAAAAAAAAACATCAGTCAGTTTTTTTTATTAACTTCCCAGCTTAGTAGTACAAAAGGTTCGAGTATACACGTCATATATGTATAAAGATAATCTTCATAGTTTAATTGTTGATATGTTTTTTTGAAAGAGCTCCTTTAAATTATTTTTAAGCTATCAGTTTTTGAAGAAGAAAATTACAGGGCAAAATATACTCTCCTGTGTGTTATATATGTTTAAAAAAAAGAGATATACTTCTTATGAAATAGGATATTATTATTATTATTATTATTTATCTCAGATGATAGTAATAACACGGAATCAATTATCTTGTAAAAAAATTGATCATATTTAATATTAGACTTCTCTTTACTTTGAAGCAAAAGAAAAATAAGCTTTTTTTTTAAAATTCAAGTTCAATTATACGTACTGTATGTATTTAAGAGTACCTAAAAGTGCTTGAGATCGAATATTAATGGTTATTTATATATTCTGGTGCGAGAACGCTAATAAAATATATCATCAATGGTCAATTCGTTGCAATAGAAAACAGTTATTATCAACTGTATCATGCCAGCAAGAAATTTATAAATAAATATTTCAATCTTATTGGTTTTCATTTTTAAATCACAATATCAATTCTTTCGCATCGCCCGGAGAAAAAATAAAAAAAAACAAAAAAACAAAACAAGAAGTGACCAAAGGTGGCACAAAAGTCCTCTTTATTTTGTCATTAAAGTACAAGATTTATCTTATCTATGTTAAATCAGGAGAATAATAAAGACAGTGCTTGCTTGATTTATCCAAAAAGAGGAACACAGTGCTTTGCGTTTAAAAATCAAGATTTTGGGAAATTAAATTCAAGATTTTTGATTAGCCAATCAAGAATTTCTTAGTGTGTTCAAATTTTTGGCCTGCCAATCAAACTTTTCTCAATGTATTCAAATTCTTAATCTGCCAATCAAGATAAAAATTGGCCCAATCATCAATATTTTCTCAAATCATTCAAGTTATTGTGAATTGGTTATACAGTGGCTACCATTGTTTCCATTTTGGGTTATTATCATGATCTTAGTAGATATTGTTAATCACGCTCAAAAGTGTCGTATTCAATTAGATGATTATACCTGTGGGGTTGATCATTGGAAGATTTCAAGTAGGTCAAAGTCCAGCCGAGATTCAATGCACCATGGAGATACCTAGATCTACAATCACTTATTGTATTAATTGCTGGAAGAAAACAGGTACTGGAACTATTAAGGCATGTACAGGAAGTCCATTAAAGTTGTCTGAGAGAGATCAACGCACTGTTGCCTGTAGCTTTAGAGAAGAACCCCTCCTCCCTTTTGTTGCTCATAATCAAAAATCAAAGGCCGTCAGGATCAACATATATCCTCAAACTTTAATCAGGTATACTGCTATGAACGGGTTTGGTTCTTACTCGCCAGCATATGTACCAAAGCTGACGCCTTATCACATAAAAAGAAGACTTGATTGGGCGAAAAACAAAGTCGAATGGACACCACATCAATGGCAAAACGTTATTTGGTCTGATTTATCCAAATTTAACGTCGAAGGTAGCGATGGACGAGTTCGCGTCACCAGGAAAGAAGAAGAAAGATACCACCCGGACCTTGTCAAGAAGACTGTGAAATTTGGTAACAGTTTGGTGATGATCTGGGGTGTATTTGAGCTGGAGGACTAGGACCAATTGTCATCATGAAAGGCTGTATAATCAATAGGCTTACATCAACTCACTGTCGAACTATTTTCTCCCCTGGCTCAAAGACATAACCTCCAATGCGACCAGGGAATTTATATTCCAAGAAGATGGGGCGCCGTGCCATACTGGCAGCTATGCTAGCTGGTATAAGAAGAGATGTGGGATAGAGGGGTTCGATTTTTGGCCTGCCTAAAGCCCCGATCTCACTCCAATTGAACACGTTTGGGGTTACTTGGAAAAGCGTATAGAGAGCCGTAGATGCCAAATCTAAAACGTCGAACAATTAGAGGCAGCCCTTCGTGATGAGAGGTATGCTATACCTCCATCATTTTTAGAAAATTTGGTAGGAAGCATGAACCCCTGCTGTAAGGCAGCTATCGAAGCTAAAGGTGGCAACATTCGAGACTAATTTTTTATTTTTTTTAAAAATATTCTCAAAATAAACATGTTAAAATTCAAATATTTTAACTTTAGCGAGATTCTAGTAACCTTTTACTAACAGGTTATTTCATCTAAGGAACACTACAAGCTTTTCAAAAAATTTCTGAGATCAAAAAAATAAAAAATAATGGTGATTTTTTCGTAACCACGGTATAATAAGGTAGAGGAGTTGCAGTAGTAGTAGAGCCGTTGAAAAGCTTCAAGCCATTACTTTTGCTTTTATGTATTACAATATATATTTGTACATAGACTTCTTGGATATAAAAAGAGAAAGTGAATCACACTAGATAAACTGATCAGTGAAGGAATATTGTCTTGTCTGATAAGTGTTGTTTCCGTTTTGATGTTAATGGTTATTATAGCTGTTGAATACTTACAAAAGGAAAGAGAAAGTTACGAAGATAGACACTGCCTCTCTACAGTAAAATGAGAGTAGGCGACAGTATCATGTTTTTGAGGTGGAAATTTTAGCGTTCTGCCCAGAGGGTACTGTAAACCAAGATAAATATGCCAATATCTTGACCACTAGTCTCCCTTACTTGGCTAATAAAAGCTTAATTGTAAGGAAAAAGAATTACATTTTTCACAAAAGGACGGTGCAACCTGTCATAAATGATATGCCTATGCTCAATAGTGGAAGACAGGAAACCACCAGTTCAAAGGAATTTGAGTACTGGGGCAACTCAAAATTCTGATGTGAACCTCATAAAGTATATTTGAGGAACTCTACAGCGTATACAGTAGAAATAAGACATTTTTAAAATTCACAATGGTTTGAAAAAGATTTTTCAAACTGCCTATAAGTAGGAGAAGTTCTGAAGGTGCAACCTATGCTCTCCTTTCAGTCTGGACGTAGGTCTATTCTCTCTGTTAGTCTTCTCGCCAACCACAAAGGAGTACGGATCAGCTTTATAATTTTTTCACCAAGTACGAGCAGTACTCTCACTAAGTCACAACATTTACAATGTGTAGTGTTTAAAACTGTTGAAGGCTATATCGTGTACATACAGAAACTACTACTACTTATTTTATTTTATATTGTTATTACTACTATATCAAGAAGAAGAAAAAAAAACTAAGCATTCTTAAGCTTCTTGTTTGAACTAGACTCAATAGTGTTGTCATCGTCTAAAGGTGGGCAGGAGGAGCCGTATAGATTTGAAGGTAGTATAGGAATTGGTGACGCTTCAGTAGGTGGGAAGAATGTTCCTCTTGTGGAAGTTGATGGGGATGCATTGATGTAAACACTATTGAAATCATTTTTGTTTTTTTGCTGAATTATAGAACTAGTATCATGAAGGTTTAATACCATTGTTTTTAGGCGAGTAAGAAGCTTGAACCACGACAAAGCATTTTCAGAAAATTCAGTGCAAATGGGGGACACAGTAAGAGAACCAACTGAGTCGAGAGCATATAATCCATCGGCAACTAGTCTATACGAGCATAACTCGCACTTGGCACCAGCGATCTGAACGACGGGAATACAAATGTTAGCTTTCTTTTCTGCTGTAAGTGCAGGTGAATCCAGAAAGTAGTCAAGAGAGCATTTGGCCTCGGCAACAAGCTTGGCACGATCTTGGAAGATTTTATCGTCTTTGTACACCTTAGCAGCTTCCATATTCATTAAGTCGACATCCAGGTTCTCCCTTTCAAAAAATGCAACAGCTCGACAGTCGACCTTCATTCCTACTACGTTCTTATCATCTGATCTATTGAGCTTCTTTTTTTGAGTAGTGATACCGGGTGTTGTTTCTCCCCACCTCAAGTAAATCTCTTGATTTCCGCCAAAGAGCAGCTCGAATACTTCTCCCCATAATTTGATAAGCGAATCAGCCTCTGAACTAACCCTAATAGTTCTTAAAATATAAGCTCTTTCTTTGTAAACACGTATTACATGAGCGTAGATTGCATAAAGTCGTTTCGTAGGTTCATTTTTGCTTGTGAGTTCTAGAGTTCTGATTTGATCGTATGCTGCATCTAAGCTGTGAACGTCAATATCGCGCTTGATCTTCTTTAGTTTAGACTTAAACTCTCCTGGTAACTTGGAGCGATCCCTAAGTCGAAAAGCATAAGCAGCTTTAATTTTAGACCATTCTTCGCTGGTGAATAAGATTTGCTGGCACTCAACATTGGTTAAATTGATCGTTGAATTTAATCCAAGACTGATTCTATACTGTTCAATAGCCGATAATTTAATAAATTGAAGAAAGTTATTAATCGCATCCTTTTTTAGTATGGTTGAGACACTGATAGATCCAAACAACACTGGATCACGTTCAACACGAGGGATAGCCATTGGGAGAATAGGTGTAAGCTTTCTCTTACTTTTATTGTTGCTGCTGTTGATCGACTTATCAATTTCTTTTAAGATCCCAAGTTGATAGGATTCATTGAAATTTTTGACAGTTGAAGCAGTGTCCTTCAAGTTCCACAAAGACTTAAGAGCGTCAGTCTGTAATACTGCGCAGTTATTTTCTTCAACATGTTCGCACCAAATCAAAAGATCAGAGGAACAATTTTCACCATTATGAACTGCTTCATTCTTTATAGTTTCAATTGTTGTCTTGAAAAACTCGATAGATTCACTCGAATTTTTAGCTGAGCAAAAAATTGTAAAAAAGGCAAGATAGTCGAAACTTTTAAAGTTGTGTTTTATGTAATCAACTTGGTTTTCCTAATAAAAGTTTTATAAGTTAACAAGGTTTGTATACACTTTCCAAAAGATCGCTTTACCATTTGCATGACACAGAAGAATTAAGATAAATCACTTTATTTTAAAAGTAAAATTATTGGAGATAAAAGACGTATTTTTAAAGTTCGCGTTCCCATTTTATTGTGGAATTGGATATCTAGAAAAAACCAACTTATCAACATTAAGCCACAGTCGGTCACTGGTAGTTTTTTTATTTTTAATTGTCAACAGTGCATAAGTTGCTTCTTTATAACCTCCTCTCAACAAGTCACCGTTTTTTAAAGTCAGAAATGATTTTTCTGATAGTCATCTTGAGAAAGCTTATCGTTCTGATGAGTTTGTACTAGCAAAAAAATTATGAAAACTTCATCATAGCTTCTTCGTATCTCAGTTTATTGTAATTTATAGAAAAAAACGAAAAAAAGTAAAACAGGAGGATCAATAACGGGTACTTCCACCCTTTGCCTCAATAACGGTCTCACACCTTCTAGGCGTTGATTGTACTAAATTGTCAAGAATGTCTATATCAATCTTGGTCCATTCTATCTCATGATATTTTTTCAAGTCATTTGTATTGTTAATCAAATGTCTCTTGTCCTCAATTGACTTCTCCAATATGGCCCACACATGCTCGATTGGATTGAGGTCAGGGCTATTGTCGGGCCAGAAATCAAACCCCTTTATCATGGCTCTCTTTTTCCACCATCTGGCATACGATCCTGTATGAGGGGTCGCATTGTCTTCCTGGAATGTGTAATCAGCCCCAAGATTGTCAGACTTAAGTTTTTGAAGCCACGAAACAAAATTCTTAGACAGACAGTTAATATATGCATCCTGATCGATTGAGCCATCCAAGAAGACGAGAGGGCTCAGTCTACCTACCACAAAGCAACTCCAAACCATCACATACCCGCCGCCAAACTTCGTAACAGGTACTATGTACTCGGGTTTGTATCTCTCGTTGGCTAGCCTGATGACACGCAGCCCACGATCATTTCCTACTACTCGATATCTAGACTCATCAGACCAAATCACATAAATCCTTCTTATTTTCAGCCCAAAGCAAGCGATTTTCGATCTGAGAATCGTTCAAAGCGGGTTTACGAGCAGGTACGCGAGACTTGTAGCCCATATCGTCAAGAGCCTTCATCATTGTGTTACGAGAAATATCAATGTCTGCTGAATGAAGGTTTGCCCGATGGTGTGTCAATGGCTTGAAGTGCTGAGACTTGACACTACACTTTAAAGACTTCTGGTACCGCCCAGACATAGCTGGAGGGCGTTCAGTTCTTTTGTTCTCATATAATATAGTGCCATTACTGTTGTATCAGGCTATAGCGTCCCTAATGGTGCTAATTGGAATGTCTAAAATTTTGGAAATTTGTGCAGGATGTGTGATGCCTGCTTTCAACATGCCTGTAATCATCCCTAATTCATAATCAGCTTGCTGTTTTATTTTATAACGTGTATTCGAGCGGAACATAGTGTTTATTTTGATATTTGGGAGTTAAAAAATGAGGTATCTGAAAGGAAGAGGAAGCAGTTTATGCGAAGGGGTGACAACCTTGAACATAGAAAAAATCATTTCTGACTTTAAAAAAACGGTGACTTGTTCAGAGGGGGTTTTTAAGTAAACCCCAGTTGTGACGTGACGTAACTGGTCATCAGAAATGAATGAATTATGCAAAAAATAAAAAGCAGCAGTGCTAATCTCCTTTCTTGAAGCAACCCAATTAACTGCCTTGGCTAGAAGTGATTATTGCGCTTAGATTGTTACCGAGTTTA